>LZPO01034948.1:195106-206332 GCA_001675575.1 Neotoma lepida
CCCCCCCCCCCACGCTCCTCACAGCAATGACAGGAAACCCTAACTACTCAGTTGCATTAAGGAAACAGTGTCAGTCCTTCTTTATTTAGGTTTTCTGAGACAGGGTCTCTGTTGCTAGGCTGGCTTCAAACTCACTAAGCTTGGCTTTGTCAGTTTTTGAAGATGTGACAATATAATGAGGCTAAGATCTTAAGCCAGGTGTGGTAGACATGCCTAAAACTCTAGCACCTGGGTGGTGGAGCTGGACAAGGATCAGCATGGGCTAGAGAGTAAGACCCTCCTCCAGGGAGGAGGACAGGAGGGAAGGACCGAGATCCTATGGCTTTTATCCTGACAAATGTAAGATGTTGAGAAAGGGGGTTGGGGTCAGAAAAGTGTTTTATGTACAGGGAATATAAATTCAACAATAGTGGCCATGTGTCAGTAATTATTTTTAAAAAAATCACAAGCTGAGTATTTTACTATCTCCTCTATGGGAATATTTTTAATTTGCATAATAAAGATATTTAATCATGGGCTGAAGAGAGGCTTAGCAGTTAAAAGCACTTGCTGCTTTTCTGGAGGATCTGGGTTCAGTTCCTAGAACCCATGTCAGNCATTTACAACTGCCTGTAACTCCAGCTCCAGAGGATTCAAACTCTTCTTTTGGCCTCTGCACTCATACACACATAAATAACAAAATAAATCTCTAACCAAATGCTGTAAGGCCTGCTAAATCAAAGACAAGTAGCATGTCCTGCCGCAGCATTTCTGAGTCTTAACCCTAACTTTCACAAAGATAAAACAAATCCTCAGGTAACAATATGACGGCATGTCCAACCTCTGTCAGCAGGTATCCACTATGATGAAGTGCCTTGGGGGGTAAACACTGAGGTTCACCTGGCTTTCTTTTGTTCATCTGGCAAGGATGGACGTAATAAGCCCCATTAACAGAAGGCTTGCCATATGGCTTTAATGCCCTGGATGCTCCATGTTGGTATATAGAATGCTTATAATATCAACACTGCTGCTCACTTCCCTACAGGATTTCGTCCCTTGAAACACAGGTTGCTTATCTGCAATGCAGACACAAACTACATCAAAAGTCACTTCTGAAGAGGTTTCATGGTGTAGAGAAGATTGAGTCCTTGTGAACTACCTTCACAAAGCTGTTGACAGCCATGATGGCCATGTCTGGCTGACTCTTGGCATAGTTCATCAGATAGAGGTACACTAGCTTCTTTAGTTCCAGGTTGTCAGTCTGCATACAGTTCACCACATCTGGGAAGAGAGAGCTGAGGAGAGAAGAGAAAGAGAGAAATGAGGGAAGCAGAGTCAGTGCTAAGCTGTTCCACAGATAATGAAGTGACAACCTTGATTCCGCAATGATTTGACAAGAGGACAATGGTACAATGCTGATAATCCATTTTCATGGGAATGAGTGACTAAAAAATAAAAATAAGCTGGGCGCTGGTGGAGCAGCTTTAATCCCAGCACTCGGGAGGCAGAGGCAGGAGGATTTCTGTGAGTTTGACGCTAGCCTGGTCTACAGATCGAGTTCCAGGACAGCCAGGGCTGTTACACAGAGAAACCCTGTTTGAAACACCGATGCATAGATAGATAGATGATTGATAGATAGATAGATAGATAGATAGATAGATAGATACAGATGAGAGAGAGAAAGAGAGACAGAGAAAGAGAGAATACTATTGCCTGCCAGGTCTCTAAACTGTTTATTTTTGTAGTGTATAGGTTGAACTCAGGGCTTTGTGTATGGTAGGCAAGTGCTTTACCACTGAGNTACATCCTCAGCCNTCTCAAGGTTTTTGTGGAGGGGAAAAACTATTACGAAAAATTTGAGAGCAACAGAATGAGCCCAATATATACATTACCCACAAACACTGATACAGCTCCATCTAGATTCACATATGACCTCAGACCTCATTCTCACTACTGATTAGCTGGCTCTAGATACTTTGTTCAGTGAGAGACAAAACCCAGGACCTCACACATGCTAGGGAAGTGCTCTGTCACTGAGCTATATTCCAAACCCTGGAATTATTTTAAAATGAATCAGAAAGTATATTTCTTACTTAACTACTTGCCTAGTGCTTGGTTCTCTGAGCAGGGTCAGGCTATATAGTTTAGGCTGACCTGAAACTTACCATGTAGGCCAAGATGGCCTTGAACTCACTATTCTCCTACCTCAGTTTCCCAAGTGCTGGGATTTCAGATGTGTATCACCACACTTGGCTTATATTATGTTGTTTCATTTATAACAATTTAACATACTCTAAGAAAAATAACTAGCTTTATCAAACTGAAAGAAAAATAACAATTTTCCTTATCAATTCATGGTGGTATCAAAGCACTTCAACTTTTTAATGCTCATTTTCTTCCACCCTTGACCAGTAGGAATTTAGGTAGCTCCCAACTCCTGGTAATGTGACCCTATATTTTCAAGTGTTTCTATGATTTCTCAAATGTTCAAGTTTTAAATTCCTAATAAAGATCTGGAATCAATCATTTCTCCAGGGTATCCTGATTCCCTTTTGGGAGAATTTATGAATTTATTTATTTTAAAATGCATTATGCATTTACAAACCGAGGCATTATCAGCTATAAATGATCTATTCATTTCCCAAGTACTAGCCACCATTTCACAATTTACCATTCTCCTATAAGGATAGAAATGTCTACCTGCACTCATAAAGTAGTACCATTAGCCTAAAAGGACTAAACGTCCAAGTCTGGCTTCTAAAATAAGCCATATTTTAAAATTACAAGTTAACTCTAAAGTTAGCAAATAGCCTTCCCAAAGCTTTACTAAAATACTCTGTAGATTCTAAATATTTCTACATATCTTACAAATANAGAAAAAAGCCCAATGTCAGTATATTTTGCATAGTATAAGTCTTGTACACATACAAAAGCAGAATACAAAACTTTTAGAAGTCATAAACACGGTGTCATTAAAAAAAAATATTTCAGTGTATCTGTATGTGCAAGTATGGAGGTCAGAGGACAACCTTTAGGTGTCAATTTTCTCCTTGAACTATGTGGATCCTGGTGATTGATTTCATGTCATCAGGCCATCTCTCTAGCCCAGAAACAGATGCAGAATGGCTGCAAAACCAGTAAATAACTACAAAACATTATCCAACAGAATGCTTACAATCCTAAGTAATTCTAACAATCTACAAAAGAAGACTGAAGCTGGGCACACTGGTGTATGCTTGTAACNCCAGCTCCTGGGAGGCTGAGGCAGGAAGACTCAAGTTCAAGGACTGTCTGTGCTTCAGGGAGAGTTCAAAGCCTGCCTCAGCAACACAGTGAGACCCTCTCTTGAAATAAAAAGGAGAAAGAGGGCTGGGAAAAGGTTTAGTGATGAAGGGCTTACCTAGCATAGGCAAGGCCCTAGGTTCAATTCCCAGCACCAACAAGAGAAAATTATAATATTATATATAAAATATAATAATTATGATTATTACTTCAAGTGGAATGACTAACATTTCAAAATTTTCTGTTTTTCCTGTTCGAATGTCAATAGGTATAATCTATTTGAACAAAAATTTTCTGGACATCTCAGTGGATGCTGAGACCAAAAGCTGAGAGCTGTCCCCATAAGCAACAGGAAGCCCAGATAATAAAGGTGGGACAGGAGACAGCTCAGTATCTTCCAATGCTCCTGATGTCCTGAGGAAGGTTTCTGCCATTCCTGTTTCATTCAAGGATTGGTAAAATTTCAAAAAAGGACAAGACAGTAAATAGTTTAGACTTAGTAGACCAAGAATCCACTTAAATTAACAAGCGTAAGTTGGGCATGGTAACACACACCTTTAATTCCAACATGTAGGAGGCAGAGACAGGTGGATCTCTGTAAGTTTGAGAGCAGCCTGGTCTACACAGTAAGTTCCAGGATTGCCAGAAGTATGTAATAGAGAGACTTTGTCTCAAAAATAAAATAAATCATAAGGCCATTTCATAATTATTTTAAAGTGAATTTTTAATTAATAAGAAGACAGTAGTACTTTACATTTTACTTATTTATTGTTTGTGTATGTTTGTGGGGCATTCATGCTACAACACATACGTGGAGATCTGAGACAACCNGCCAAAAGTGGTTCTCTGCTGGGTTCTGGAGAACTAATGGGTCATCAGGCTTTGCAGCAAATGACTTTACCCACTGAGCCACCTCATCAGTCCCTGTTTACACATTCTAGTTAAGTAAAGACAACGTTCTCCTGTTTCTACCTCTGCTGTGGAATGTTTTAGCTGAAGTATGAAAAGAAAATTCAGCTTCATATAAATGTATGACTCAGAAAATGAAGAAACAGTTTAGTATCTTTTTCAAATAAATGGATAATGTTCTCTCTATATATTTATTTTATTCATAGTAGTGTTTTGTCTGCATGTATGTATGTGCACCACAAGTATGCCTGATGCCTGAGGAGGTCAGAAGGTGTTGAGTATTGGACCTTCTAGGTGCTGGGCACTGAACCCAAGTCCTTTGCAAGAGCAACAAATACTCTTAACCATTGAGCCATTTCTCCAGCCCTCTAATCAGACACAGTATATTAAAAACACAGCTTCAAAACACACACACACACACACACACACACACACACAGAATTTTTTAAGAAAGAAAAAAGGGCTAGCAGAATGGCTCAGCAAGCGGAGTGCTTGCACATTGGCCAGATGGCCTGGTTTAATCCCAGGACCCCACAGGTGTCAGGAGAGAACAAACTCTTGAGGAGCTGTCCTCTAACTTCCACAGGTGCACATACATATGTAAATAAAAAAATACATATTGAATAAAATAAAATTTTACTGCATCATGAATGACAGTCCTAAATGAAACTGTTCTTTTCCTCGTAACTTTTTCTTGGTAGTGAAAACTAGAATGATTATGCAGGCCAGCACCACTGCCTGCATTCACAGTAAGGTACTGGCAATTCCACCCACCACTGCTTCCTATCAGCTCAAAATGGTAAAGGGGCAAAGAGCATCCAAGTATTATAAGAATAGCTTTGATCTCATGGACCCAGGAGAGGACCTTAGAAGGCTGTGGGGCCTGCAGANGACCCTTACTCATTTTTAAGTCTCATTAATCACAGAAGCAAGTAACAAAGATCAAGGCAATTTTGGTAGTGTTGCTTTTCACCTTGAATCTAACAGAATGTAGAGCTGTAAAGCTGAGGGCACTAGCTTAACCCAATTAAAGAGTATGTGAGCTCAGTAGATTTTTGTCATCTTCTAAAACTATCTCAAGCAACAGATGTGAACCTGTGCCAGGATTAAAGACAGTTTATACTAAACCTGTATGCAACGAAAATGTAAAAAGCAAACTGACAAAACACTTCTTAAGTCAGAGCTAATANAAAAGCATGCACACGTCCATGATGTTTTTCAATGGGACAACCCCATTTTCATAGGTTTTATATGTTTGGTGTTTTTCAAGACATAGCTGCTATTTTGCCCAACTCGGGGTCAAGTGATCCTCCTGCCTCAGCCTCTCAAGCAGCTGGGAGTATAGACATGCACCACTGAACCTCAGCGGTCTATGATTTTATAGGAAAGCAGGAAGAGCTACAAAATGTGGGTCTAGCTCTCTCCAGTCTGAGAGCCATCACCCTTACCTAACATCCTTCCCCACGGTCATAGCAGCAATCACCTTCTTCACAGCCTCCTTCCTCTTCTCTTTCTTTTCATTGTTGAGTTCAGCTTTTAATTCGAAGATTTCTCCTAAAAGAGATGAGAACAAACAGGTATGGTCTCAGGACTAGAGAATGGGTAGAATACTGCAATATGAAATAACAACAGGATAGCAAGGCAGCCACTCAAGTAATATGATGTCAAAATTTTGAGATATGCAATTCAAAGCCCTAGAATATTAACTGACCCATCAACAAAGACTCCATGAATAAATTTTTAAAGCCTTAAATGCAATGCAAACCTTTCTTTAAAAAGCATAAGAGTGTCAGGCGGTGGTGGCACACACATTTAATCCCAGCACCAGGGAGACAGAGGCAGGAGGATCTCTGTGAGTTTGAGGCCAGCCTGGTCTACAGAGTGAGTTCCAGGACAGCCAGGGCAGTTACACAAAGTATCTGAGGGATGATTTTGCAGCAGAATTTTAAGGACCTAAAAATAAAGTAAATGTAAGGTAGGGCGTTGGCTTGGAAATCAGTGTTTACAAACTAAAAGAAAAACAACTTTACAGATAAATTAGGCTCAAAAATCACATAGTTTATTAATTACAAAACTGGACTTAGCATCCTTCCTCCCCTCTCAAGATTCATACATACATACATACATACATACATACATACATAGTCTTATCTATCTATCTATATTTATTTATTTATGTGTATAAGTTTTTTGCCTGCATGTATGTCTATGCACCACATGCATGCCTAGTACCCTCAGATTTATCTATCTATCTATCTATCTATCTATCTATCTATCTATCTATCTATTTACATTTATTTATGTGTATAAGTTTTTTGCCTGCATGTATGTCTATGCACCACATGCATGCCTAGTACCCTCAGAGGCCAGAAGAGGGCGTTGAATGCCCTGGAACTGGAGTTATGGACAGTTGTGAGCCACCATGTGGGTGCTGGGAAATAAACTCAGGTCTTCTCCAAGTACAAGTGCTTGTAACTGCTGAGTCATGACTCCAGCCCCNCAGCACTCACTTCCTAGCTTCAGTTCCCAGCACTTACATGGTAGCTTATAACTGTAACTTTAATTCCAGGGAACCTGATGCCCTCTTGCCTTTGTAGGCATCAGACACACATATATCCATGCAGAAAAACACTGATATACATAAAAATAATAACTTTTTTAAAGAACAACTTTGGGGTTGTTCTCTCCTTCTACCTTGTTAAGACAGTCTTCTTGTTCCTGNTGCTTGCTGTGCTGCGTACTCAGGATGATTCTCCTGTCTCAGTCTCCCATACTGAAGTAGGAATAATGGGATTACTGATGCATATGGTACCATCAACTTTACTATGTGGGTTCCAGGGATATAATCCAGATGGTCAGGCTTGCATAGTAAGCACTTTTTCCTACTGAGCTGTCTCACTATAAAAAATGTTCAAAAATATCAATGATTTGAATCTATCCTGGCCCAAATGAATTGGATTGCAAAGAGCTCTTAGTTTGTAAGTGATTCTAATGTAAAACCACAGTTAAGTAAAAAATGAAAGAAATCATCAGTCTAGTGCTATAGTAGCATGACCGGTATGGAGTAATAGTCCAACTTTCTAATAGGACCTGAAGTCCATTCACAGGGAATTCATGCTTGGTACTTGTGGTGGTTTCAATGAAAACACTCCCATAGGCTCACATGTTTGAATACTTGGTCCCCAATTTGTAGAACTGTTTGGGAAGGATTATGATGTATGNTCCTAGTGGCAGAAATGTGTCATTCAGTGAGGGCTTTGAGGTTTCAAAGGGCACCATTCCAATTGTTCCCTCTTTGCTTCCTGTTTGTGGACCTGGATNTGAACTCTTAGCTGCTGCACACCAGCACCGTCTGCTGCTTGCATACCAAGATGGTGACAGACTCTTATCTCTTTGGAATTGTTAAGCCCCAAAGAAACCCTTCCTTCTATAAGTTGCCTTGGTCATGTTATTCTGTCATAGCAATTGAAAAGTAACTAATACAGTACTGGAAACCTGGTCAAAGGCCAAGGCCAGGGAGGTCATAGGCCATAGTGGGCAATCTATCACTGTTATTCTTCTGTTATCCAACTGCCTTCTACATATTTACATTTATACTCAGAGATTGGTGCTGTTCTCAGCCTTGGTCAGAAAAGCTTGTTTGAAATAAACATTGGTTAATGCAGAGTCAAAAATATTCAAAGTGGTGAGAATAAGTGACCGAGTCCTCAGCCCTAACTGGAATACCTGTATCAACCACCTCACCTGCCCCATGGCTCAGGGAACATCACAGAAGAAGAGGTAGTGGAAACAATGTATGAGCTGGAGGAGGGGAGGAGGGTTGTGAAATGCTGTTTCTGTGCATGAGGTGGCCACTGCACTCATTAACTCACGTTACCTGTGGTTATGTGCACAGCAACAAGCTAGTCAACATTAAAGCATGGATGGGGGAGGGACTCACAAGGCTCAACCCCTAGCTTGGGGGCCACTGGTAGGTAATGGCAGCTNAAAGTAATTTTTCTTTGAGGATGTGACCACTGAGATTGTCCATGCTCTACTAGATGGCCCATAAACATGGGCATGAGGGCAGCACCAATTGGATTCAGTGGACTATTTAAAAAAAAGAATAAAGACCATGAAGCTGGGAGGGGAACATGTTGAGNAGAATTGGAGGGGGAAGTGGGTNCTGGATATGAACAAGATACATTATATGTATGAAATCCTCAATAAATACATATGGACTGGTGATATGGCTAAATGATTAAAGGTGCTTCAGAACCTCCATGATGGAGAGAACCAACTTCTGAAAGTCATCATCTGACTTGCACATGTGCTATGGCACACACCTATACCCACCACACAAATAAAATAAATATGAAAGAAATCACTACCTTAGTCAGTACTTCAGTCTCAGCTTCAATCAAGTCAGTGTGGCCCAGCATAGTGGCACATCTGTAATCCCAGCATTTAGGAGGCAAAGGCAGGAAGGAAGACTGCCACAAGTTCAAGGTCAGCCTTAGTAAGTTACTACTACTTAGTAAGTTCCAGGCCAGGTAGGGCTACATGACAGCCTGTCTCAGAAAGCAAGAAAAAAGGAGGAGGAAAATGACCAAGGTCATTTCTAAAGGCCCAATTTTGAATGACTACTCAAGAAGTGTCAAAGATTGCCACCACTATTTTAAGGCACCATCTCTAGCCTCATCTGCCTTTAGAACACAGGGGACAAAATGAAAAGACAATGGTCCTAAACAGACAAAGGATAGGGAGAATGGAAGGAGGGCTATCCCATACCACTATTTTCATGAGAAAAAAGCAGTAACTCTCATGAGACAGAGAAGGAGGTGGTGAATGGAAGGAAGGCTACCCCACACCACTGTGTTCACGCCTACTCCCATTTCTTTCTTCTAAGGATACCCCCACCTTTTGTTGTTGTCTGTTTTGTTTGNAATAGGGCCTTGCTATGTAACCCTAGCTGGCCTGGAATTCACAATGTAGACTAAGATGGCCTCTTAATTCATAGACAGTCCTTCTGCCTCTGCTTTCAGAGTGTTGGGATTACAGGTGTGTGCCANCTCACCCATCTTTTCCATCTCCACCTTCAAACTTGACTACAATACTGCNTCCTTGTCTACCACCTTCCAGACTGTTCTCAATGTTCATTTTACCTGGACGTCATCCAGTCTGCATACTATGTGATCTCTCTGAAGCCCCTGACAGGAAGTATATCGACAAAAGACATAAAAATGGAACACAAAAAGCTCGTTTTATCAATATCCATCCCCAGTAGGCCAGCAAATGGTTCTAAAAATGACTATTCCATTTAATTGACAACTACAGAAATAANACTGGCAGAAAGGTCAGGCCTTTGAAAGTGTCCTTCTCTTTACTGAGACCTGTGCTGCCAAATGCAGTTCTCAGGGTTCCATCATTTACTTCTGGAACAGTGAAGGGCNAACAGCAGGGTTTCAGAAAGTCGGAATTGTGAGCAGCAGCAGGAGCTGCAGAATCGAAACAGGATGTAACTGAAATGATTCCAGAACCAAGCATAAACGGAGAGAATCTGCTCCAGAGGCGGTTCTGGTAGGCGGTGCAGGAAGCAAAAGGAACATGGTCTATCCATTTTCTAAAAACATGATATTATCTAGCGGTGAGTCAATTTGTATGTCTCAAACTTTTTTAAATGTCATCTGCATCTCTACAAGAGAAGGTATGATGACTGGTGAGTTTTAAAAACCAGTTAGAAAAAAAGGCCAGGTGTAGTGTATGCCTTTAATCCTAGCACTCAGGAGGCAAAGGCAAGAGAATCTCTGTGAGCTCAAGGCCAGCCTGGTCTACATAGTGAGTTCCAGGACAACCAGGACAACATAGTGAGACCCTGTCTCAAAAAACAAACAACAACAACAACAAAAACTCCTCTATGTCGTTATAGACAATATGTTGGTCACCAAAGCACATAAAGTGTTAACNTAAGAAAAAGTAACACATATCCAAATGATTAAGCAGACAGCTGAAAGGATGACAAGGACTGAGCGTGTGTGGTTTTACTGCTGTGTACATGCACAGCAGTGCATGTGACATGTACCAAGTGTATGGAGGACAGAGGACAACTTTGTGGAGTGGGTTCTCTCCTCCCTCCTTTACATGGGCCCCAGAGATCAAACTCAGGTTGCCAGGCTTGCTCAGCAAGCACCTCGATTGTCGAGCCATTTAAGTGGCCCTGTTTGATTTTTGAGACAGGGTCTTGCTATGTAGCCCAAGCATCCTGCCTCAGCCTAAGTGCAGAGATTCTAGACATATGCCACCATGACCAGCAGGCTAATGTTTTTTGTGAGGTGTAAATAATAAAGAGAGAGAAGAAACTGGATGGCTCTATAGACAGGTATTAGGAGAGCCAAAGTATCTTGCATACACACTTTATTGCCCAATCCTACTCCTTCCACTAGTCAAATCTACCAAGCGTTGGTTGCTAGCAGCTAAAAGTGGTTCTCATCATTAAAAAAGTCTGTAGAGCTTTTAAAAATCTCAATATTCAGCTGAGTGATGGTGTCACATGCCTTTAATCCCAGCACTCAGGAGGCAGAGGCAGGTGGATCTCTGTGAGTTCGAGGCCAGCCCGGTCTACAAAGTGAGTTCCAGGACAGGCTCCAAAATCTACACAGAGAAACCCTGTCTCAAAAGACAAAAACAAAACAAACAAAACCCTCAATATTCATCCTAGCATGGTGATGTACGTGTGCTTGTAATCACAACACTTCAGAGGATGTCAGAAAAGTGAACTCCAGGCTAACCTGGGGTACATCACAAGTTCTAGGACAACTCTGCTACTTAGTGGTAAGACTATCTCAACATTAAATAAAACAGATTAGATAGCAAAGGTCAGAAGAGGGATTGGAGAGATGGCTCAGAGATTAGGAGTACTGGTTGCTCTTCCAAAGGACCTGGATTTGATCCCAACACTGACATGACAGCTCACAACTGGCTGTAACTCCAGTTCTAGAGGGAATCTGATGTCCTCTTCAGGCCTCCATAGGCACCAGGCATGCATGTGGTGCACAGACACACAGCAGGTAAAATACC
>LZPO01034948.1:217803-228064 GCA_001675575.1 Neotoma lepida
GTTTGGGGTGCCATGCAGAAAGATTAAGACTCCGCACCTCTTTGATATAAAACAAGTTCATGCTCTTTAGAGTGTTTGTGGGAAAAGTGAATCCCAGTACACACAGGATACTATGGCTGAGCATGGGGCTCATATCACAACTGCTTCGGTGGACGACCAGCCATCCATCTTTGAGGTGGTAGCACAAGACAGTTTAATGACAGCAGTGAGACCCGCTCTTCAGCATGTGGTCAAGGTAAGGTATTATTTCTCTGAAAGGTTTCAGGGACGACTGGATAAAACTCAAATTATTTTACTAGTAACCAAGAGTTTGCAATGANCAATGTGTGTCACTCATATCCATGGCTTAATCTACACCCAAAGAACCCTGGACTCAATTCCTAGGACCTCAGGGAGCTTAGGGTATACCCCAAAAGTGAGTTATTTAAGCTAGGTGTGCTGACTTTAGAAGGAAAAGGTTAATGTAAATACAAACTGAAGACTGTGCTAAAAATGAATTTGTTTTTGCTCCAGGTGCTTGCAGAATCAAATCCTGCACACTACGGGTTCTTTTGGAGGTGGTTTGATGAAATCTTCACTCTGCTAGACTTTCTGCTCCAGCAGCATTATCTTTCTAGAACCAGTGCCTCATTCTCTGAACATTTTTATGGCTTAAAGCGGATTGTAGCAGGGAGCTCGCAGCAGCTTCAGAGACCAGCCAGTGCTGGTCTTCCCAAGGAACACCTTTGGAAATCCACTATATTTCTCGTTCTTCTTCCCTATCTGAAAGTGAAGCTGGAGAAGCTGGCTTCTAGCTTGAGAGAGGAGGATGAGTACTCTATTCACCCTCCTTCTTCGCACTGGAAACGATTCTACAGAGCCTTCCTGGCGGCCTACCCATTTGTTAATATGGCCTGGGAAGGCTGGTTTCTTACACAACAGCTTCGATACATCCTAGGAAAAGCTGAGCATCACTCTCCCCTGCTGAAACTGGCTGGAGTTCGGCTGGGTCGACTGACAGCTCAGGACATACAAGCTATAGAGCATAGACTGTCTGAAGCAAGTGCCATGCAGGACCCCGTCAGAAGGTAAGACCTTAACATTTTNTAAAACCCTTTCATTAACAAAATTTAAAGCTGTACATCAATCATCTTGGTTTACCCCAGTCTTTTATTAAGTCACAGCAAAGTCATTCCTCACATCCATAAACAAGGACTGCCATTCTGGTGATCTTTCCCATCATAATAGGTACACCTTGCTGCACGCCTGCTGTAGGCAAGGCCCTATGGGAGGGATATGCTTTGTGTACATTATCTCATCACAATCGGATGAATTAAATGCAGTGACTTCATTTAACAGTTGGGGGAAACCAACAGCTAGACGATGCAGAGCCAAGATTCAATGCAGAGCAATACAGTTCTGAAGAATGTTCTCATCCATGATGCTGCCCCACCTCTAGCTAATGCTTATTCTCCCACAAGTTCAGAGATGTATGCATCTCAGCACTACTAAGTTACTTTTTAAGTCAACTATTTCTTTTTCTGGGTGGATTATCTTCTATTTTAAAATTCTGTAAAATCATATCTTTAATGCCTTTCTCAGATCAAAGCCCCATCTTTTGTTGTTAAAAACAGGTTGGGAGGTGGGGGGGCGGGGACAGGATGGGACTGGAGAAATGGCACAGTGGTTATGTGAATGGCATGTACTGCTTGCTCTTCCAGAGGACCAGAGATAGATTCCCAGCACCCACATTTGGCAGTTCACAACTGCCTCTAACTCCACATATTCTGACCCAACTGGTACCTGCATGCACATATAGACAAGCAGACACAAACATAAAATAAATCTTTTAAAAACCCGAAACACCAGAGTTTAGATGTACACACCACTCATTTGGACTTAAATGAGTGAACTGCTTACAACAGACCCTCCAGTCCAGGAGCACTCCATCTCCAAATCAGTGACTCCCACCAAGTGTGGAACTGCACTTACTCATTCTGTGACCACACCCAAATAAACTATTATTTTTGCCTCTTGTTCTCTTTCCCAACAGTGTTGGTGAGAAGATAAAGTCAGCTCTGAAGAAAGCTGTGGGAGGTGTCGCCTTATCNCTCTCCACTGGCCTTTCCGTGGGTGTATTCTTCCTGCAGTTCCTTGACTGGTGGTACTCTTCTGAGAACCAAGAAACCATCAAATCACTGACTGCTCTGCCTACCCCACCACCACCTGTACACCTAGACTACAACTCTGATTCTCCCCTGTTACCCAAAATGAAGACAGTGTGCCCGCTCTGTCGTAAAACTCGGGTGAATGATACAGTTCTTGCCACCTCTGGCTATGTGTTCTGTTACCGATGTGTGTTTAATTATGTGAGGAGTCACCAAGCCTGTCCCATCACAGGCTATCCCACGGAAGTCCAGCATCTAATTAAACTCTACTCTCCAGAGAATTGAAAGAGATTAGCATATTATCTCACAGCTCAAGTTCTGTACTGTAAGGCCACAAGACTGTTTCAGTATGGCAAACAACATTGATACTTCCCTAATTCATAACTACATTAATTTTCAGTAACTATATGGATTCCTTTAAAAGGATGTATCCCACTTGATCCTAACTTTTTGGTTTGCTCTCTACCAAGCTGGTTAAGCAGGAGAATCAGGATTGCAGGTGGTGTGAGGGCCAATGTGGAGGTGGATTAAAGACCACTACAAGTGTTGATTGTTTTCCTCAAGAGTAAGGTTTTCTGCTGAATGTGGTAGTGTGATATCTGCACTCAGGAGATGGAGGCAGGATTTTGAGTTCAAGGCCAGCTTAGCCTACCATAGGGAGACTGTCGAAAAAGTGAAATGAAAGTGAGAGACTATGATTAAGAGGGATACAAGCTCACAGGAAAAGCCAGGTTAGACCTTACCCAAAGGTAGTTTGGAAACAGGCCTTCTCTTTAGAATTTCTTTACCTGGGAAGTAGAGGTTTTATCAGACTGCATACAATATGAAATATGGGCTTCCTCTTTATAGAAATACTTAGGGACATTTTAGAGAAACAACCCCTTCCAAATACTGTGACTTACTAACATCTGCTAATTATCAAATTAACAAATGCTAATAATTATCAGCATTTAAAAATTCCTTCATGAGTCATACCTGTCTCTCTTGGGAAACAGGTTAAAGAAAACTAGGGTTTGTTTATAGGGAGGAGTCTGGAAATTTCAGTGTGAATGAAAGCTAGCAAGCAACGGTGAGATGCAGTAAAATACTTATCAAATGTTTACCGAATGCTTAGCTAATGAGTATTTAATGAGGAGCAGAAGCTTTCTGCTTGCTCTTATGAGTTTTCTCAATTGACAGTTTGCTCAATTGACATGAATCATCCTGGGTGTTATGAAAGTTTCTATGAAACATTTAAGTAAATTTTAACAATCCATGATTCTGGGAAAGAATTGTTCCATGCTGTCATGATTGTGTGGAAACTCAAAAGATTACTTCAGGGGTTTAAAATAAATTTTCATTCAGATCACCTTTGACTTACTCAAGTATTCCTGTATTGATTAAAATTTTGCTTATTAAAAAGACAAATCCAATAATGAGAACAAAAATCCTGTTCTAACAACAAGAATACCGCCTTGTATGTAATAGCATTTACCAGAAACACAGCAGTTCAGTTGCTTATTTAGGAAAACTTAATGACAGTAGATGACAAGCTGATGGAAGAAATGGCTTTTGAAAAATCATTAATGTAGGATGAACGAAAATAATTTGTAAATGCCTGGTGTAATACTGTGACAGATGCTGGCAACTGAGAGCATATTCTCTGGCACCATAAAGATGACAAAACTTTACTAGGTTTTTTTTTTTTTTGGTATTTAGAGACAGGGTTTCTCTGTGTGTAGCTTAGGAGCTTATCCTGAAACTCACTCTGTAGACCAGGCTGGCCTCAGACTCACAGAGATCCGCCTACCTCTGCCTCCCGAGTCCTAGGATTAAAGGTGTGCGCCACCACCGCCCAGCATCTTTACTAGGTTTTAAAATGGACAATCCATCCTGTGGTTTTAAAAATACTAAAGCTTACATAAACCAGAAGACGAGATTATGGTCTTTCACAAGCTCTTGTAAAACCTTATCAAAGCAAAGGTCTTACCCAAACAAATACCACAGTTAATTACAACACTTTTAATACAGTAATAAGTCAGTAAGGAATTGATTATGATTCAGGGCAGAAATGATGAATCCTCCTTGAAGTCTTCAACCCTGACTTCTCACCTGGACCTAAGAAGGAAAACATGAAAGTATCAGTAATTCAAAGGATAGAAAAGAAATACTCTGACACATANTAAGCCAGTATCCACATAGGTTCAAATACACCTGTGTGGTAAGACAAGCACAATCAGCTCAGAGAGAAGATTACGGGATCATGCCCTGGTCAAAGCCAGAGCCAAAGCAATGGCAATACCAGGTCAGACTATACTTCACTCATCATTGCATCATTTCATTTCCCTTCCTGGATTACCTAAGGAGTGTAATTTTCAGATCCAAAAAAGAAAAAAAAAAAAAAAAAAAAAAAAACAAAAAAAACCAGGCTTACATACCAAAACAGCTGCTTTTTTTTTTTAGATGTTTCAATTTTGAATTTTCTGTAAATACTTTCTACTATGTGGTAATTGCTATACAAAAATAAAAAACAAGTTTTGTTTGTGGGCAGGGGACTGTTTTGTTCTCACAACACAGAGTAGTGAAACATTTATTACTCAAAATTTTTTTTAGTGCCAGGCATGGTGGTGCTTGCCTTTAATCTCAGCATCTGGGAGGCAAAGGACTGTTGGCACTCTGAGTTTGAGGTCTACATAGTGTGTTCCAGGGCAGCCCTCAGAGTTACATAGCAAGACCCTGTCTCAAATCAAAAAAATTTTTGTTGTTATTTAAATGAGCCCAACCTCTATTTATCTGAACAAAAATCTTAGGGATATCTGTGAAGAGACATATAGCCTAATTTAAAGTAGTAGCTATAGAAAAGATGCTCTACAAAATTATAAATCATTTAACATAGAATTCAACCGCCAACAAAAATTTTAAAATACAGTTCAAATGCTTGTAGTTCCAGCTACTCTAAAGGGTAAGACAGGAGGTCATTTAAGCCAAGGAGTTAGAGGCCTGAGCAAACTTACAGTGAACAAACAAAACTATACAACACAAAATTTTTCTACCAGAATCTTCTAATTTCAGTCCAAAAACTCTGAGAGGCTGGGATCTGCTAAAGCTCTAGAGCAATTAACAGCAGAAAGAGGAAGAGATGTGAAGTCTGAATGCCAGGTTTATATCTTTCCACCTCTTAACGTCTCAACTCCTGCCATTTACTAATATAGGGGAAACTACTGGCACTGGGGAGATGTCTCAGCAGTTAAGAGCACTGGCAGCTCTTACGGAGGACCAGTAACTGACTTTAAACCCATCTGCTTGACAACATTGTGATTCAGTGGGCCTCCTGCCTCTGGTTTCCCTGGGCACCCATACATATACACACTAACCAAAAGCCTATAAAAGTGTGATTCAGCCACTACATGCATCCAATTACTTCCCATGGCCCAGGGAATAAAATCCAAATGACTTTGCTTGGCATCCAAGGGATTTCAAAACCACAAGTGAAGCCCTTGGTCAACTCCAGAACCACCACTACAAAAACAACTCCCAAAACAAGAACAAAAATCAAGCCAGGTGTAGTGGTGGATACACCTGTAATCCTACTGCTTTGGGAGGCCGAGGCAGAAGAATCCTGAGTTTGAGGCCAGCGTTGGCAATACAGACCATGTCTTAAAAACAAAATAAAAAATCCAAGATAACCCACATTTCTCCTTACCTAATTAATAGCATAACCCTAACAACTCTTATAGACTACCCAACCAGGACTATTTGTAAGTTCTCAGATCTCCTCTATTTGACTTGTGCCTTCCCCTCGATAGAAATCCTTCCTCCAGTTCAGTTCTGCCTCTCCAGTTGTGACCCTCTGCTCTGCCAATATATACATGAGGCTTTATCCCAATTAATCCTAAAGGAAGGCTCTGCCTTTCCTCTGAATTACAGAAGCAAAGTTTGTAGAACCAATTCCACTTTTAAAGTCCAGTCAAACTGAACCCAAGCTCCTGCCAGGCCCAGCAGGTACGTTTTCCTAGTTCTCTGCCTCTCTACACTCCACCTGAAGCTTCTTCCCTCTGGCTCCATGGGAGAAAGGTTGGGTATACTTTCGGAGCTACTCAAATGTCACCTTTTCTGTTAAAGGTCCTGAGCTACCTTAGTTTCCTCTGACCTCCACAGCTCTCTNTTCCATCACAGCAATCATCACATGCCAAGCTATGCACCAGTTCACCAGTCTCCCCCCGTCGCCCCCCACTAGCCCCATCTTATTGAGTTCCTAAGAACCGAGGCTGACTGTCAACGAGCCTAGAAGATAGGGGTTCAATAAATGACCTCAGTAAGCAACCTTTCCCCCGCTAAGCTCTATGGTCCTCGATTAGAAAAGCATCAGCACAATTTACAATGCCAGCTTACCTCCAACNTGTCACGCGGGTAAGGACCATACCTCAGGCATCTCCAAGTCTCATTTGCCCATCCTCTAACACACGGCGCTCTACACAGATTCCTTTGCAGGCCAGCGAGATCTTACACACAGTAGATCCTCAAAGCGAAAAGAGATAAAGTCCAAACCCCACCAATTTCGGTAGATAAGAAGCCATCCTTGGTGGGGAAAGAGGACTGAGTCTGGACTTGAATCGGCCCCCAGCTTGGACTCCTCATTCCGCAGTCTTGGACCAGGACTGTCAGGAAACACCTTCAGGCTGCAGAGGATTACGGAACCCAGCTCTCCGACACTGCGTACGAACCACACCAGGTTTCCCGCGCCCTCTCCCCTCCGCCTCTGCCGGCCTGCATCCCACAGCCCCGCGCGCGCCAGACAGCCAATCCCGCGGCAGCCAGCGCTTCACGTGAGCAGCTGTAAGGCGGGCCTGACAAGAAGAGCAGCCAATCGGAGGGCAATATGAAAGGCAGGGGGTGGAGCTGGTGTAATGGCGGAGGCTGCTTCTGCTGGACTTGTAGGCACCCGGGTCTGTGTTCTACGAGTTAGGCCTGTGTACAGCATCTGTACAGCGAGCGATGCTGTTTTTCTTCTCCCTATAATACTGTGTTCATGGGATTCCTGGAGACTGTTAGGCATAGTGATTTTACGCATACTTTGATAGAGAGTGGGGAAGGGGAAGGCGAGAGACCCCTATCTTGAACATTTTTAAAGACAGATTTTTGTAAAGATGTATTTATGATTATGCATGTGTGTTTTGCCTGTGTGTATGTCTGTGCACCATGTCAGTGCAGAACCTGCAGAGGTCAGAAACGAGTGTGAGAACCCCTGGGACTGGAGTTACAGATGGTTGTGAGNGGCCACGTCGGTGCCAGGTAATCAAACCCTGGTCTTGGACGTTTTAAATAAAGGTGCCCTGAGAAGAGCGCAGCTAAACATCAAATTGGCAAGACCAGCACTGCCGAGTTCCTGTGAGAGGAGGCGTTTCATCCAGGTCTTCACCGACTTCCTGTGAGAGGAGGCNTTTCATCCAGGCCTTGAAGAGCCTTAAGAATTAGGAGATTCTGCTAGGCATGGTGGTACATGCCTTTAATCGTAGCACTAAGGCCGAGGCAGGAGGATCTCTGTGGGTTTGAGGCCATCCTGGTCTGTATAGGGAGGTGTGCAGGATAGCCAGGACTATATAGAGAGCCTGTCTCAAAAAACAAACAAAAAAGAGATTCTGAGAGAAGTAATTATTTAAACTCATGATAAAATCGCTGCGAATTCTAGTTTACCAAATTTTGGCAAAGCTAAAATCACAGTTGTTAGGTGCTTCTCAAAATTATGTGAGCTGTAGAAACACAAAGTGAAACCTATTAATACAGTCGTCATCCAGCATAACAGGTAAACAGTAAAAACTCCAAAATGCTTAGGGCCCAAAACCTCCCCAAAAGGATACTTCAGGGTTGAGTCCAGAATAGTATGTTCAATAAGCATTCCAGGAGCGATTCAGATTCACTGCAAAGTGTAAGGGCTCCTTGTTAGTGTTANCAACGTGGTAGGAGATTGGAAAGACAGACTGAGATTTTNCTAATAGCATTAACTGGTTGGATGTAGACTTCAGAATACTCAGAGTAGTGGGAGACTGAGTATATCAGAAGCCAGGTAGTTAAGTGATCAGAGTAATAGTTAAGGAAACAGTGTACAATTGTGTTTAGATTAGAGTGGGGCAGTGTAAACACCTTGGAAGTGATCTCAAGTTAAGAGCTAAGAAGAGTCTAAGTGATAATGGCAGTGGAAATGGAGAGATGGCAACGCAATGGCAAATACAGATTGTGACAGTGATAGATAGGGGTGGACAAAGGGACTTGAAGAAATAAAGGGGAGAGTAGAAGGGAACAAAGTGTTGTCTATACCAGATCATTCAAGTCTGGTCTAAGACTGTCCTTAAACCCTGTAGTTTAAGGACAAATGACAGCAAAGAGTGTGGCTTTGCATGGGCTGTTTTCTCTGCCTGGTTTACCTTTCCCCTTTCTGTCTCCCTTCTCAATTTGGTTCTAGTTCACACATCATGTCATTTAGGAGTCTCATAANCACCACTATTGTCACTTGTCAGGACTGTGTATACACAGCTAGCTCTCTGGAGTGGCTCTAGTGTGCATTTGTCATGCACACACCTTTAGATTATAGATTATACTAAGAGATTTAAGCTTTCAGTCCTTCAGTTTCTCTTCTGCAAAGGAAGAAAAGGTTAATGATAGTGTGTAACCCACAGGTGGTTTTAAGATCAATGAAGGGCAATGTCTACTGCATTGAGTCCTCATTNATATTAATGGTATCATGAGTTAATACATGGTTTCTCTCTGTAGCTTATGAATGGGACAATGTCTTATTCTCCCAGCTATCAGAAGGGTGGTGTGGCAGAATGAGAGTAGATGGACTTTGGATTCAGATAGGCCCAGTGTTCAAATCCCAGTTTTGCTCTTTGCTGGATAGGTAACCTTGAGCTCTATCTTGTTGAACTGTTTTGCCATTTATAGGACAGTGAAAATAATCCATGTCTTTTAAGTTGTTAGGATGGCTCTAGAGAATAAAAGATGCNTATTTGGCCCGAATGAGGCAGTCACTAAATGGCACTTTTTTATTTTAGTGTGAAGAGGTTGTTGTGTTTGGACCATAGTAATTAATTGCTCATTAGCTGATTACTAAAGTTGACATTATATGCCCAGTGCCATGGATAAATCTTTAGGTGTATCATCTCATTCTTTTTCATATACTAGAGAAGGCAGTATTATCTCTGATTTACACAGAAAGGTTTTGAGGCTTAGGTAAGCTTTACCAAAGTCTACTAGCTAGAATATGACAGAGCTAGGATTTGAACACCCTAGGTTCCCCNCAAAGTATCTTACTGACTGAAAGAATGAATGTAAAGAAACTCACCCAGAGATATGTAATGTCCAGGACCATTGATCTTGGTAACTAGACTATTTATTCCATTCCAGACATCTCTGAAAGAACTGAGGGTGAGGTGGAGACAATGATGGCTGAAGAGACCAGTCCTCTTCTTCACCAGTCCTCTGACACTTTATGTCTGCTGAGTATGTGGGCTGTGCCATAACTACCACTGTTGATAAGCAGAAATGCAGAAGGAATACATCTTGAATAAACTAGGACTCTAGTTCTTAGGTAATCATTACTAGCACGACCAGATAACTTTCTCAACATCTAGGAAAACATGCTTTTCAAGCTACTGTTTTTAAGTTGTTTTGTATCAAGAACATTTGATTTACAGATGTCAAAGCCAAAATATGTGGTCCTCCCTGACCCAACAAACTATATCCAGGAGACTTCTATTATTAGTCTATTATAATAGTTTGAAACACTACACACACACACACACACACACACACACACACACACACACACACACACCTGCTGCCAATAGTGCATTGCAGAAGAATAAGAAAGGAACAGCAATCCAGTTCCCAGCACTCTGCCCAAATGGTGTTCTTCCTGGTGAATGGGAAGGAAAAAAAGGTACTGAGGAGACTTCTGATGTTTAAAGTTCTCAAATGACCCGGAATCCTTCTTGAATCATTTGAATTAGACAAACCTGATTTTAAGCCCCAGATTTCTTGTTATATAATCTCAGCTTCCAATTGATATATAGAATTTCCAGGGCAGCCCCCCAGCATTTAGTAAACACATTTCCAGTAAAAAGTGGTTACTTTTATCC
>LZPO01034948.1:253187-264256 GCA_001675575.1 Neotoma lepida
AACATAGATAGATAAATGGCAAATTACTGAGATTACTCCAATAGCTGTCCTGTCTTGAAGATTCTAACTCTAGTACTAATATGTTCTAGCTAAGATATGAGAAGATTGTAACTGTAACTATCTATTCTTCAACCCCATCAAAGACCTGAGAAGGAACATAATAATACCTGAGAAAATGGAAATGTAAGCAAGCAATTTCTGAAAATTATTATGAGAATAGACAGACAGCTGGCAGCCTGGACAGTCACTTAAAGTTTCTCAGCATTGTTGGGGCAACCAATTTGGCTATAAGGCCTAGAATATCTGACAAACCATTTTCAGAAGCAGGAATTTTGAAAGATCATCTTACCCTGTCTTGGAAGAGCTCAGTAGTCACTTTTCCTTGTGTCTTGCTTGTCCAGAAAGGACAGTGTTCATACTGTCAGCAGTCGAGGCAAGGACAGTTCTTTGCCAAGAAAGCCATTTGGTGCTAAAAAGAAGACAAACTTCCAAATGGATATGTCTTAGAAGTCCAACATTCTCTTAGGATCAGATTGGTGCTGCCAGGAGCAATTGTGTCTCAGGTCAACAGAATTCTAAGTTATCAAAACATTTAAATGCCATATTCTCTAGGTCTATGAAGTGTTTGAAGATTACCTATCCATCTGACATATATTTTTGTAAACCTGGAGAATCTAACATAACTATAGAAATGACAAGCATGTGTGACTATAGCTCTATAAGTCTTATCTACCTAAATAACTTAAGGACTAAGGCTTCACATTAACCAGGTAGACAGTCTATAAGCATATGTACTGTATAAGAACAATGACCTCAAAATTGTGACAATACACAAAATATCTTAAACAGAGGTAGAAATGTATAGTGCAATATGCAATATGACAACAATATCCTTAATGTGTATCAATATGCAAAATATCCTAAACAGAGGTAGAACATACATATAGTATGATAAATATAATATCACATTTGTATCAATATACAAAATATTTCAAACAGGAGTAGGAATATGTGTACAATAGGACAAATATAGTTTTGTATTTGTATCAGTATACAAATTATCTTAAATAGGAATATAAGAATAGTTCACAATTGTATCAGTGTGGTGGGAATTTTCTCCAGTCTGGACAAATCTCTCCCACCCAAGGTCCCATAGCTGNTTATAAAATAATCACTCAGAGGCTTATATTAATTACAAACTGGATGGCTTATGGCTCAAGCTTCTTGCTAGCTATCTCTTATAACAACCCATTTCTATTAATCTGTAAGTTGCCACNTGGCTGTGGCATTACCAGTCTGTGGCATTTTGCTGCTCTTTGGCCATCAGCTGGCATCTCTCTCACTCTGCCCTTCTTCTCTCTGTATCTCTACTTGGCTTTCCCACCTGGCTGTAAGCTTTCTTGCCATAGGCCAAGACAGCTTTATTTACTAACCAATGGGAATAGCATATATTCACAGCATACAGAAAGACATTNCACAGTACTTCCCCTTTTCTGTCTAATCAAAAGGGAAGGTTTTAACTTTAACATAGTAAAATCATATATAACAAAGCAGTTATCAAGCAAGAACTACAGTTACAATGTCTAGTCTATTTATATTTGGCAAAATTAGGAAATATTCTGCCATCTATCCTATTTTGTGAGTCTAAAGATTTATATCTAATTTTTTTATCACAACTAAGGAAAGCTATAATTACAACTATCTAGTCTATAACTCCATCAAAGACCCCAGAAGGATATATTACCTAAGTAAACAGGAAGTGCATTGTAAGCAACTTCCAAAAATCTAGAATGACAGAGACATTTGACTACCTGGACAATCACCCAAAGTTCCTCTGCAATGTTGGGGCATTAATCTTTAGCCTATAGGCCTAGAGTCTCTCCACTGCTTTTCCTTGTGTCCTTTAGAATGTCTGACAGTCTCCTCTGTGAAGCAGGACCTGAAGGACCATTTTGCCTTGTTTTGGCAAAATTCAATGGTCATTTTTCCATGGGTCCTATATGTACAGTTTATACAACATACTGTCAAGCAGTCCAGGCAAAAGCANTTTCTTGCTCAAATGGTTAACTTTTATCATAAAGAAAGCAAACTTGGAGTGTCTTTGATGCCCATCATCCTCTTTGAAGTAATTAGTGCTGCCAGGAGCAGACATGTCTCACTGTCCAGAAAAGCCTAAGTTCTTAAAACATTTTAAATGCTATATTCTGTAGGTCTTTGAAGTGTTTGAAGATTACCTACTTAATTGAAGTATACCTTTGCTACCTAAAAACTTAACATGACTAAGTTTGGTTATCATAGATGACTATGAATCTGTGTTTCTTAACTATATTTTACAATTTTAAATGAATTGCATAAACATAGTACCATAAACAAGAGTAGAAATATACATGCAGTGTAACAAAATGAACTTTAAATTTGTATCAATAAACTAAAATCTATAGCAATGTAAAATATTTCAAACAAGTTGTTGCTTTTCACAAGTGGATTCAATAATCTACCCTTTTGTACTTTCATATCTATATCCCCTTTTCTTCTTTAGAAGGAAATTGCATTTATAATCAACCCCCTTTAAAAAATAAACATTTATAAAGAATATTTTTTTAAGTTGGGCACAGCTTTTCATTCTACTTCCTGCTGGTTGGGAGCACTGGCAATCTTATGGGGATCCTGAGAAAATTAAGAATTATAGTTAAATCGTGGCTGTAGTAGTCTGTGAGGCTGTATTGACCTTTCAGGGGGATCTTGGTTGATCAAACCATATTAACCTTGAAGCAATCCATAGTTTCTCATTTTCTGTGGAAACAAAAGCAGAACTTCTTCTCNAAAGCAACATATCCTTAGATACAAATTTTGAAGTCAAGATACCTATAAAATATACATATTGGTTTAACTGAGTAGCCTTTACAATCAAATTTCTTTCTGCAGTTATAAATCCCAAAGAAAATATAATCCAGACTCTGTGTGATTTCCATCTTTATGTNGCTTGTTTTTTATATTACTTTATTCTCCTTTTAAAGAACTTTATTTTATTATTTTAAAACTATATATTTCTTTTATATGATTGCCTATAACTTCTGACCACTGTTTTAAACTGCAGAATGCCAAGGACCAAAGCGGTAGCCTTAGCTGCTAACTTGACTCATCTCAGCTTCCCAACATGGTGGTACTGCCAGCTCTGGGCGAGCCATGCTCACTACCAACTCTGGGAAGCAGTGGGTCTAATGCTTCCATCCAGCAACGTGTAGCCCACAAACCTTTTTGTTGTTGTTGTTGTTGTTGTTGTCTATACTAGCAAGAGCAAAATCCTATACGCAGTGCGCTGCATGGCTTGGACATGTCGGTGTACCACTGCGGGAATCCCTCAAGCTGTAGGTCAAGCCCACATGTCATGATGTCTTTGTATCGTGGATTACCTGAGAGACACAACTAGGAAGCCACTCTTGGTTTCATTTTAGAACCCTTATTTAAAACCTTCTCGGGTTTAAGATAGACATTCTTGGTACCACATGGTGTGCTGAACATAGCGGGAAGTTCTCCTGCCAATGTATTAAAACATGGGAATACTCCGGAGTGCCGACCATTCAAACACCATCCCTGTGAAGCAAGCACAGCTTCTGTCCAGGGAGGAATTCTACAGAGAGCAACGACAACTGAAGGAAGAGGAAAGGAGAAAGTCCAAGCTAGATGGGTTTACAAAGGATTTTTCTAAGGAGTCGACGGGGTACAAAAAGATTCAAAAGCAGCGTAGGTGCCCGTTTTCCAGTCTAAATCTCCCTGTACTGGTTCGTGGAATCCAAGAAGTTCATACACTCGCTCAAAGTCAAGATCTGGCTCGCCATGGTCAATCTCTCACTCTGGATCCTTGAGCCGCTCACAGTCCTGATTCTTTCTATTCACCATCACCTCCATACCCCAGGAGAGACAGAGGCAAGAGCCGTAATTATGGTAATTACGCTTCGGGGTCCAGATCTCGCGGATATCACCGATCTAGGTCAAGGTCACCCCCAGATGGACGTTAACATTCACGGTCAAGATCTCCTCAGGGAGTCCCACCCCGTTATGACCGCAAAACCTATTGAGGGCAGAGTGTCGACTTTGGAGACAGACCCATTGGAGAAAGAACGCCGCCACCAGGAATGGAATGGGGAATGGGACAGGCGAGACCGAGAGTGGTACACGAGGCACTACAAGGGGTGTGCTGTGGGGGCACAGTCTAGACCCTCAACCACCAGAGACGACTTTTCTCTCCGTAGAGACTTTTACCTCTTACTATCAGAAATGCACCCTTCACAGGAGTGCCCAGAGAAGACTATGCTGCTGGACAAAGTCACAGAAACAGAAATAGAGTCTGTGACTATCCAACAAGAGATAGTCGCAATCAGAAAGATAACACAGAATCCAACAAGAAGGAGAGTGAGGACGTTCCAGGAGACGAGAAAGGAAACAAGCACAGGAAACACAGAAAAATGAAGAAATGGCNAGGAGNGTGAGAGCTTCCTGAGCTCCGAGCTGTTAGAGATGTCCAGGAAATCCAGGGAGTCATCATGTGTTGACGACACTGAGACAGATACACTGTTTGTCCTCCCAAGGGGATACTATGCTACACCTGTTAGGGATGAACCAATGGCCTAGAGTTTTTCAGTTGCTTCTCCCCGTGTCCTGTAGAATGTCTGGCAGTCTCCTCTGCAAAGCAGGAACCTAAGGACCATCTTGCCTTGTTTTGGCAGAATTCAGTGGTCATTTTCCTATGGGTCCTGCATGTCCAGTTAATATAACATCCTGTCAAGCAGTCCAGGCAAGGGCATTTTTTGCCCAGTGGCTAACTTTTGCCATAAAGAAAGCAAACTCCATATTGAGATTCTTTGATGCCCATCATCCTCTTTGAAGTAATTGATACTGCCAGGAGCAGACATGTCTTACTGTCCAGAAAAGTCTAAGTTCTTAAAACATTTTCATTGCTATATTCTGTAGGTCTTTGAAGTGTTTGAAGATTACCTACCTAACTGAAATATATCTTTGTATCTCTAAAATAATAACTAACATGACTACACATTTGACTGTCATAGAAGACTAATTATTAATCTATATTTCTTAATTATGCATTACAATTTAAATGAGTTGCATAAACATAATACCTTAAACAAGAGTAGAAATTATCCAAGGCTGATAGTTTGCTGAATCAGTTTACTAGTAGATACAATAATCTACCTTAATATACTATACCTATGCATTCCCCTTTTCTTTTCTAAAGGAGAATACTGAGTCTAAATTTTTTGTTCCACCTCCATCCATCCATAACCCTGAGAAAAATGAAACCTTTGGTAGAGGGGTGCCAGAGGCCAAAACCTGTATTGGCTATAATTAAACTATCTTAGCCCAGGTAATCCTCAGTTTCTGT
This sequence comes from Neotoma lepida, assembly GCA_001675575.1. Classification (NCBI taxonomy): domain Eukaryota; kingdom Metazoa; phylum Chordata; class Mammalia; order Rodentia; family Cricetidae; genus Neotoma; species Neotoma lepida. The sequence goes on from LZPO01034948.1 coordinate 258,586, forward strand.
TTTCCTGAGTATTTTTTAAAGTGCCTTAAGCAAAAACAGCTTGATACTTCCTTATCTTTTGTCAGTCAGGGACATCTGCTATCCTGACCTAGCAACCTAATTGCCCTGACCCATGCCCTTAAGCACAAGCTCCTGCTATATAATCAATTGGTGAAAGAATAAACTTTGCAGCTTGATCAGAATCCTGTCTTGCTGCCATTCTTNGTGTCTCTTGTCCCTTTCATTCGCCATTCCCCCTTCTAGGGTCTCTGTTGAAGACCCCGCTGGCTGGGGCAGAGGGGCATCATTTTCATAGAATTGCTTCCTGCTGTTAGGGGGCAATGGTATCTCTGTGGGGTCCTGTAAGAAAGTTTAGATAGTTAGGTCTCAACAGGGCTAGCCACAGAGTCTGCCACCAGTCTCATAGTAATGGATAAGATTGTCTGAGATTTTGGATAGAAGTATGGTATGATGGATCATCTCATTTTAGAACTGTCATGAAGAGTTTTCAGTCCAAAGTTGATCATTGAGTAATGTTCTTAGGTGTAATGGCATCATTCTGGACTGAGTAGAGTCATTGTTGTGGGGCCCCATCTTCCTTCTGAAGACTTCAGAGATTGTTATTGGGAAGACTTTTTTCACTGTGGAAAACTTGAACATTATTAATATCAGAATGTAAAGTTTGTGTTTACACTGGAATGAGAAGGGATTCCCAGAAAGCAAGGACAAGCATGGAAAGAAATAGAATCTTGACAACAATGGTCCCTAGATTATTGGTTTTCTTCTGTCTCATACCAATTGGCTCTTCCAATATGAGACAGAATCTCCTAATTTTTCTTTTAGCGATATGCTTGGGTTTAGAGAAGGAGAGAGCCACATTCCAACTCCAAAGCCAGCTTTATTTATTTATTTATTTATTTATTTATTTATTTATTTATTTATTTATTTATTGTGGGAAAGATTTATTTGCTGTCTGCATGGCCAGAAGAGGGCACCAGATCTCGTTACATATGGTTGTGAGCCACCACGTGGTTGCTGGGAATTGAACTCAGAACCTCTGGAAGAGGAGCCAGTGTTCTTAACCACTGAGCCATCTCTCCAGCCCCGCCAGCTTGATTTATAATTGTATCGGGACCACAACTATTCTAGAGTTAAAGAGATATTGATGTTAGGCAGTGAGATATTACCCTGTAGAGTATATTGTTACCAATATGTTCTTCCCTTCTGCTGTAGACGTCTGGATGTCCAAGGCCTTATGATTTCTTGAAGATGGGTATTATTCCTATTATCTGTAAAGACGAAAACAGAACCCTGCCCCAATCCTTGTTTGTTGAGTTTTTCTTACAACTTGTAGAGTTGTCACATTGGTGGATAAGCTATTACTTCTCCTCATCAAGAGGTTTCTCCTATTTGAAGCGCATTTTTAATTTTCTTGGTATCCATGGCTTTTTCTCTCCTGCAGAAACAAAAGCAAAACCCCTTCCCCAACATAGGATGTATCCAGGTTCCCATTCCAAGGTCAACACATCTTTGAAGTAAACCAGTCGATTTAGCTCAGGAGTTTTTTCTGTTGTCTAATGTCTCTCCACAGCTTGTACCTTTCTCATCAGCATTGAGAAAATGCAAGGTTAGTAAAGCATTATGTAATCTGTTTCTAGGAGTCATTGTTACCTGTTTCTGTTTATTTAACATATCCTTTAAAGTTAGATTGCTTGGCCTGTGGGATTGTGTGGTATACCTGTAACATCTTTTATATTGTAATAAACAAAAAACTGTCTCATTTTATTTGAGACATATGCTGGGGCATTGTCAGTCTTAATTTGTACAGGTATTCCCATGATGGCCATAACTTCTAATAGGTGTGTAATTACAGAGTCAGCCTTTTCAGAACTCATAGGAGTTTCCCATTGAAATCCTGAGTAGGTATCAATGGTATGGTGTACATACTTTAATCTTCCAAATTCTACAAAATGAAACACATCCATATGCCAAATTTCATTTCTTTGTATACCTTTAGGATTACTTCCTGCAGGTAATGGAGTTTGGTTATAGAAGGAACAATAGGACTTTTTTTTAAAAATAATTTCCTTGGCTTATTGCCAAGGTATGGAAAAATCCCTTTTCAAACCTTTGCTATTTACATGGTGTTTCTTAAGAAATTCTGAGNCTTCTAGCACATTATCTACTAATAACTGGTTAATCTCATNGTTACCTTGTGCTAGAGGAACTGGCAGAACCATATGGGATCTGATGTGTGTTTTATATATAGGAGTCCCCTATTTCTGATTTCCTGTAATTGTATAAATAGTGAAGTTAATTCTGTATTATCAGGAAAAAATTCAGCAGCTCTAATATGTAAACAACTCTCTCTGCATATTGAGAGTCAGTGACTATATTGAGGGGTTCTGTGAAGTCCATAGTACCATAAGAATGGCATATAGTTCTGCCTTTTGTACAGAATTGTAGGGACTTTGAACCACTTTACTTAAGTCTCCTGATTTATATCCTGCCTTTCCGGATTTATTTGCATCAGTATAGAATGTGGGGACTCCAGAGATTGGTTTCTGCTGTACAATATGAGGAAGGCCCCATTCAGTTCTTTTTATAAATTCTATTCTCTTGCCTTTGGGATAGTAATTGTTAATCTCTCCCAAAAAAGTTACTGCAGGCTCTTTGCCAGTACTCATTATCTTTCCAAAGTGAGGAAATTTCCTCATTAGTTAAAGGTACTACAATTTCAATANCCAGAACCTGGAAACAACCTAGATGCCCATTAACTGAAGAATGGATTAAGAAAATGTGGTACATATACACAATGGAGTACTACTCAGCAGAGAAAAACAATGACCATATGATATTTGCAGGCAAATGGATGGAATTAGAAAATATCATCCTGAGTGAGGTAACCCAGACTCAGAAGGACAAATATGGTATGTACTCACTAATAGGTGGATACTAGATATAAACCAAAGGACAATCAGTCTGCAACCCACAGATCCAGGGAGGCTACCTAGCAGGAAGGACCCTAGGATGACTGTAGCATAAAATAAGATTGGGTTTTGCCCAGTCACTGGGCAAGCTTTAGTGAAACATTTCACTATTATGATAAGAATTTGTACCTCTACCTATGTTCAAGCTATTTGTATATTATCTCTCCTGCAGTTGTACATTGAACGTTTTAATAATAATAATAATAAATTATTTTAAAAAAAGGTACTACAATTTCTACTGGGTCCATTCCTGTCAACTGACAAGTCTTAATTTTCCTTTTAGAATCAAATCAGAGATCTTTTCTACATAAGTCTTTAACTTCTCATTTGGTTTATGTAGTAGAAATATCTATTCCAATATTTTATCTTCCCTCTGCATCAAAAACCCTGTGGGTGAGTGTCTGGAGGGTAGTATTACCACAATGCAGTTAAGGTCTAGATTCACACCATCCACATGTGCCTCTCGTATTTTCTTTTCTACTAGAGTCAATTCCTTCTCAGCTTCAGCTGATAATTCTCTTGGAATTTTTAAGTCCTTGTCCCCTTTCATGGTATGGTCAAATTTTCTAGTCCATCTTTAGGTATTCCAATGATGTTCTGTAAGTTGGAAATGCTTCCTAACTATTTTTGAAAATCGTTTAGAGTCTGCAATCGATCTCTCCTGAGTTGTACCTTTTGGGGTCTAATTTTTTGTAGATCCAGTTTATATCCTAAGTGATTAATAGAATTTCCTATTTCTATTTTTTCAGGAGCAATTTGTAATCCCCAGCAAGGCAAAACTTTCTTTACTTTACTTTACATACACAACGACAACAAAGGTGAGTCAGGCTGGCAAGGTGGTTCAGCAGACAAAAGTGCTTGCTGGTCTGGAACTCACAGGATGCAAGGAGAACCAGTCCCTGCAAGCTGTGTTCTGACTTCCACATGCATATACATCCCTGCACACACACACACANACATAATACACACAATGATAAATAAATGTAAAATTACAAAATAAGTTAAAAATAATTTAGCTAGGTTAAAGCTGGGCATGGTGGCTGACAGTGACAATCCCAGCCCCTGGAAGCTGAATCAGGAGGAGTGTTTCTAGTTCTAAGCAAGCCTAGGCAATAAAGTAAGAACCTGTCTCAAAACAGCAACCAAAAGAAGAAGAATTTCACTAAGTTATTACCTTTCTCTGACCTTTTCTTATATATGAAGTGATAATAATACTTAATTCAGATGGTCTTAAGGTGGGAGTGTAGCTCAGTCATAGAGTGTTTGCCTAGTGCAAACAAAGCTCTTAATTCTATCACAGCATTGCCTAAGACCAGGAATCTGGAGCTGGAGAGAGAACTCAGTGGTTAGGAATACTGCCTAGTCTTCCAGAGTCCCTGGGTTTGGTTCCCTGGGTTTGGTTCCCAGCATGTACCTGGCAGCATACAACCCCTGTCCAGTTCCAGGGGGATCCTATGCCCTCTTCTGGCCTCTATGGGCACTGCACTCACATGCAGATCACAAGTGCATATGCACACACACACAGACACTCATACATATAAGTTAAAATATTAAAAAATAAACCTTAAAAAAGTTGTTCTACAGGTGGCAGTGGTGCATGCCCTTAATCCTAGCACTTGGGAAACAGAGGCAGGCAGATCTCTTTGAGTTTGAGGCCAGTCTGTTCTACAGAATGAGTTCCGGGACAGTCAGGGATACACACAGAGAAACCCTGTCTCAACAAACAAAACAAAACAAACAAAAGTTGTTTTAGGTTCTGTTGTCTAGTGCTGGGCACTAGGATATTTCCATTATTTGAATCAGAGACTTTATTTCCTGAAACCTATAGATTTCTAAAAGAAGGAGCATGTAAACAGAGTTTCTTTGTCACTGCTTAAAAAAGTGGAGAGTCAGGTATCTCAAAGTCATGGGACAAATGTAGTCCCATTAGGATGAGTACATTAGGGTCATGTGGAGATGAGTTCAGAATCTGTCCCATTTCATGAATGTGAATAGTAAACAGACTTGTGTATTAGGAGTAATTAGCTGAAGACTGTTCTTTGGGTACAACATGTACTTTCCTACTGTAAGCAAATGGAAGGAGCCCAGAATAGGTTAACCCAATGCATATTTAATGATATGTGTAATTATTATTATGGTGATGCATGATAATTAGGCCTTAAATATTAAGAAGCTTATATAAATGACTCTAATTGGGTATTTTTACACAGCCAACACATTTTTCCAGTGTCTCTGCTCATTTTATTAATTGTCTAGAAACTATAATTGCAGCAAGAACATTTTTCTCTGCAACTCTCTACTATTTAATTAAGTACTCACAAACATGCTCTTCAAAATGATATAGCAAAGTACAAAATAGCTATTGTTTAAGGCTCTCTGTATATATGTTTTTCTCATTTTAGTCCTAGGAAACCCCTTCAAGGAGGTGGTATTAATCCCATGTCAGTGATGCACAGGCGGACCCATGGAGAATATAAGTCAGCAGCATAGTAGAGCTTCTTGGCCAGATGCTGACCTCTGCTTTGTACAGCAAACAGAGACAGTAAAAATTAGTTTAGGGCCGGGCGGTGGTGGCCCACGCCTTTAATCCCAGCACTTGGGAGGCAGAGGCAGGCGGATCTGGTGAGTTCAAGGCCAGCCTGGGCTACCGAGTGAGTTCCAGGAAAGGCGCAAAGCTACACAGAGAAACCCTGTCTCGAAAA
>LZPO01034949.1:0-18064 GCA_001675575.1 Neotoma lepida
CGGTAGACTGTCTGCTACTGGGAGGGAAGAGTCTGTGATCATCTGGCCCCAACCCTACTTCAGTTCTCATCCTAACAGGAGAGCAGACTGGGCATTTCTGGGCTGATAGGGTTAAAAACATCTGAAAAGATGGCTCAGAATCTTACTAATGATGTTTCCCTCTCTACGGGATAACATAAGAAGCTCTATCTGTTTTATGAAAATATCTATTGGTTTCATAATTATCTGCAACATGATAAGTTATCTTAAATTGATTGCATAGACACCCAGCTGTGTATTTATTTACTCCTGGCCCAATATTAAAGCCAGCATGTAGCTATTTTGATTTTAAAATTATGAAATGGCATTCCCCCCAAACAGTGAATATCTCCTATAAGAACTATGAGCAAAGTCTGTTTAAATTGTGGTTATTTTTCCCATGGTTTCCTTGAAGATAAGACATTANCAACATTAAGAAAATATTGATTTAGATTTTTCACTTTCAGAGACATGGAGATTACCCTAACCATACCAAGAGATTTTTGAGATTTTCTCACCTACATGTGATTTTGCTGGCTCTGTTCTACTTCTTGACTGCTGTGTTATAAAATAAATAAAATCTCAAAGTAAACTCATATTCATCTATATATAGTCATAGAAGTATATGTCCAAAAATGCCACTGCCAATAACATAACTTCCATTCAGGTTACGCCCACCTGGATGAGAAGATCAGAACGCACNAAAACTGAACACGAGGCCTCAGGACACAGGTAATTAGCCTGAAGTAGTACAAGAATTTTCATGTTTCTTTCCTTGATTTTGCCTCAAGTACTAACCACCCAAAAAGTAACAGGCAGCACTTAAGTGTTTCTGGCAAACAGTTGGTCAGAGAGGTTCACNATATAACAAGAATTCAACTGAGATAACTTTATAAAAATTAAAAACCAGTTTGGATGGCTGCTGTTGTTGAGTGCCTGGGGCCATTTGGAATGGAAAGATTCTACAGCTAATTAGAAATCCACAGGATTAGGAATGGAGCCTGGCATTGTTTCTCCTCCTGTGAGAAGCTGGAGCTATTCCTAAAAAGAGGCTGTGTGTCAGTTTACAAAAGACTCATCTCCCTGTTGAGTCTGACATCTTTAGGTTCAACAGATTCNAGTCATCACCGATATTAGACACAAATAAACAGAAAAAGATGCANTCTGCTAGTCTTTAAATCACGTACATATGCAAATCTTAGTCCTGAATATGCAAGTCTGTTTTAATTAATGCAGAAGACTATAGAAGTATTAATTAATAATTGATTGGCATTCCTTAGTGGCCCCAGAATAAGAATATTGTAATAAAATTTTTTCATGTTATCTCCCTGCACTAACTAACTTGCCTGGCTGACCTCCTTTCTTATTTTGAAAAACTACACAGGAGGATGATACAATCTAAATGTCCCCTAAAAGTCTTGGGTTCAAACTGAAATCTCTGTTGGATCAGCATTAAGAAGTAGGGCATTTGGGGACTAAGTCATGAGAGCTCTGTACTGATGAGTGCTTATAATGTGGCTGGAAAGAAACTAACAGAGCATTGACATCCTTTTCTCCCTTCTGCCAGGTGCGGGTGTGACATTCATCCCTTGAAGAGGATTCTAACCTAAGATACCATCGTAGATGTAGAGACAGGACCATGACTAGACCCCAAGCCTGGACTTTCCTAGGTGCTAGCATTGTAAGAAATTCTTCTTCGTAAGTTGAGTCACAAGAAGTCCTGGGCAGCAGAATACTGCTNTCAGACAGCATGACTTTGCTAGAAGAAATAGATTCAGAACCTGAGTTTCTCAGTGCTCTTGATCTACCATTTCACTGTAGTTTAATTCCTTCGATCTCTGCACAATGAGAAACTCAAGGTGTGTTGTGTATGAAAACCTCCTGCTTGCAATACACCTCCCAGAGACCTGGAGATGTAAGGTGTTAAGAAAACACCCACCACAGGACACCACCTGGGGCCATGTTATAGTGTCCAATGGGCATGCTGCCTCTGGGGCCATGCTGATCTGAGTGACCTGGGCTGCCACCCAGAGCCATGGTGTCGTCTGGACCCAAGCTGCTACCAAGGGCCATGTCTGGGTCCATGGTCCCGCTGCAGCTGGGGTCTGTGTTGATGTCCGTGGCCCATGTTACCACCAGGGGCCATAAGAACCATGTGTGATGAAATCAGAGGGCCATGCTGAGCCGCCTCATCCTTTGCTGGCCCTGGGAAAGCTGGCTCTGCCCATCACTGGACAGCAGTGAGCTGGCCCTGACCCTCACGGGAAAGCTACCCTCTTAACACCCCCCACTTCACACCCCCACCTGCACTCAAGAGATGGCCCCACTCCTCATCATAGGCATGGGAGAACTGACCCAGATGGCATGGGCATAGAAGAGCTGGCTCCACCCTTGGCCTGAGGGGGGTGGCCCCAGTGGCCCACCTGTCTCTTATACACATCTAGATGTGTATAAGAGACAGGCTACAACCCAGGCACATATCCAGGGCTTTCAGTTGGCACAGCCCTAACTCTACCCCATCTATGACCTGCTGGAGCCTGTGAAGAGACTGGTCCTGTGGAACGATACCCACAGGTTCTCCATGACTCAGGGCCATCACAGGATATCTGAGAGGAGTTTTGGTGAGCGCACAGTGATGATGGTGTGCCAGAGGCCTTGGACCAGACCAGTGACTCATGGCAATGAACATGTGAAAGCAAGGCTCATTGTGTGGCACACCGAGGCTCCTAATGCCACTAAGACGAATGAAGAGGTATTGGAGAGGNGGGAAAGGTGGAGGAGCAAAGAAGGTTTGTGGTTTGTTTTGCTGTTTTGGCTTGGTTTGGTTTTAATTTTTTTTTAATTTTCTTTTGGGGGGATGCTGCAAGAGTAAGGAACAGATATGGGGGGACTAGGAGATGAGTTGAACTGGGGTGCATGATGTGAAATTCCCAAAGAATCATTAAAGAAATTACATAGAAAAAAGAAATAAGAAAAGAAAAAGAAACACCCACCAAAAGGAAAGATATGGATTTCTGAATACATGAAAATCTTTATCTTCAAATACCGTGTGTGCGCTCTGTGTCTGTGCAAATGTATAATGTCTATACATACATCTTCTACTTGTATATACATGCACATAGCTGATATATGTCAGATTTTCATAAAACTCCAGTTTATAGTTCAACTTCCTACTCAGGATGACAGTGCTTCCACTGTATGACACGGCGGATCTTTTCTGCTTCTTTATCAATATGACAAGAAGAGATTTTGCTTGTATTGGTGTCTTTACTTTGAAGTGAAGTGAAACCCCACCGCTTTTATTTTGTTGGTAAAAATCCTTAAGAACCCTCCTATCTTTGACCCCATATGGAGTCCTATAATCTAGTCTCACTTGGGGCACCAGAACCTTTTAGGCCATCACTGCTGAAATTGGTACTGGAAAGGAAAATAATATCTCTCAGGAAAGTCAGAGAGACTAACAGGAAATTGTGTGAGGAGAATATTAGAAAGAGCTGAGAGGAATTTCTGTGTCTTGTTTTTACTCTCTTTGAATGTTAACTCTTTGGTGTTTACAATATTCCAGCTTGCTTGCCTTTGGTGCATAAAAATAGAATATATATAGGGATATAGATATATATATATCATATATATATAATTGAAATGAATTCATACCACTTGGTGTGATAACNCTCCCCCAAGAGCCATAGACTATCTAACAAAAACCACAGTGCCAGACACTGGAAACCTCCATTTGAGTTGTTGGCCATAGGAATTGAAGAGATTTNCCAAAAAATCGAGGCTATTGCTGCTGCCCTTGGTTGTCCTCCAACACCTTAAAGGTAGCATCCCATTGCTGAAGACACCACACACTTCAGACATAGGACTTGGAGGAATCCAGCTGGAACTCTCCTNGAAGCCTCCTCCCTGAGGGACTAGCTCTCATAGTGCTGGAAAGTGCTGTGCCAGCCACCAAGGGAGAAAAAAATCAATAGTCCTGCCCAGTTGTAATGCCCAAGATCCACAATGGTAAGATATACCCAAGGTTTACAATAGTGGGACTTAAGTCTTAGTGGTAACCAACAGTTGTCTCATTGGACTTAAGGCCCACACAACAGGAAGAAATCCAANCCTGGTACTGTAAACCCAGCCAACTGCCTGTGGCTGTCAAGGTCATGGACCTTAGAGAAGAAACCACTACTGTCGCGTTCCTAAACCAGTGTTATTTCTAACTGCATTCTAAATGCTTAATCCTTACACTCACAGATACGTGTAGCTCTCACCCCTCAGCCCAAAAGCTTCTTTTTGAAGCAAATGGAGACCATTACAGAAATCCACAACTGGTGGAAATGCAAAGGAAAACTCACTTCTGTTTGTAAACAAAAGGAGTTACACTTGTAACCAACCCACTGAAGTGCCTTCAGGGCTATCGATCCATAGAGTGAAAGTACTTTTGAGGGGTCTGGGAAGACACTTCAGTGGGTAGAGTGCTTATTGCGCAAACATGAGGGCTTGAGTTCTTATCCCCAGCACACACGGAAAAGCCAGCTGTAGGGATGCATAAAGGTAACTCCAGAACTGGGGGAGTGCAGACAGGTAGATACCGGGGTTCCCTAGTCAGCTAATCCAGCCCAAACGGTGAACTCCTGTCTCCAAAATAGAGGATTGAGATTGGTAGAGGAAGACATCCAATGTTCACGTCTGGCCTATACACATGCATACAACACACACACACACACACACACACACACACACGCACACACACACACACACACACACTGGTGAGAACCTTTATCTCTGGGTCTAATGCAGGAAACAAGAATCATTCCAGGTGTTTCCAGTAGAAAGGGGTGTAATAAAAGAACAGATAAGCCATCACTGGAAGAACCGGAAAAAAAAACCCTAAAAAGAAACCTTTTCCAAAATGTTGATGCTTTCATCATTATGTAATTAATTATGTCATTATAATTTAGTTACAGCTGCTGCTCCTGCAAAAAGCTATCATTAAACAATTATTCAAATACTAATGTGGTGACTAGCATTCATTTCTTAGTGGAATTCAACAATTTTGGTTATTCTAGGTTGGTTACTATAAGTTGGTTTGANCCAAGTTTTGATAAAATCAAAATCTAAAGATAATAGTGTTAAAAAATTTTTTTTGTTAATGAAATTTAAACAGTCAACCAATTGTCCAGGCCCAAATATATGAGCATTTATGTGGTAGTTTGAATGTAGTTGTTCCCCATAAGCTCATAGGGAGTTGCANTGTTAGGAGGTGTGGCTTTGTTGGAGTAGGTATGGCCTTGTTGGAGGAAGTGTGTCACTGTGGAGCAGGCTTTGAGGTTTCCTATGCTCAAGATACCACCCAGTGTCTAAGATCATTTCCTGTTGCCTTCTGATCAAGATGTAGCCAGCATCATGTCTGCCTGCATGCCATCATGCTCCCTACCATGATGATAATGGACTAAACCTCTGAAGCTGTAAGCCGCCACCTCAATTAAATGTTTTCCTTTATAAGAGTTGCCNTGGTCATGCTGTCTTTTCACAGCAATAGAGACCCTAAGACAGAAGTTGGTACCAGGAATGGGATTTGAACCAACAGNGATATACTTTTGTCTTAGTTAGGGTCTCCATTGCTTTGAAGAGACACCATGACCACAGCAACTCTTATAAAGGAAAACATTTAATTGGGGCTGGCTTACAGTTTCAGAGGTTCAGTCCATTATCGTCATGGCNGGACATGGCAGTGTGCAGGCAGACTTGGTGTTGGAGAAGGAGCTGAGAGTTCTACATCTTGCAGGCAACGGGAAGTGAACTGAGCTACGAAGCATGGCTTGAGCATATATGAGACCTCAAAGCCCACGCCCACAGTGATACACTTCCTCCAATAAGGCCATACCTACTCCAACAAAGCCACACTTCCTAATAGTGCCACTCCCTATGAGTTTAAGGGGGCCAATTACATTCAAACTACCACAATCTACTTGAAATTTTTTTCACAAAAGTTTAAAGGCTCAACATACAGGAAGTATATGAAAGATTTCTTTATACAAGACATTCCCTGTAAGTACCTCCTTAAAACCAAAGAAGGCGGCTGAAGAGATGATTCAGTGGTTAAGACCACTTGTTGTTCTTGCAAAGGACCTGGGTTTGATTCCTAGAACCCACATAGTGATTCACAACCATCTATAACTCAGTTCTGAGGGACCCAATGCCCTCTTCTGGCCTCCATGGGCACCAGACATGCAAGTGGTACATAAGTAAAACATTCATTACACATAAAATAAAATAAAAAATCTTCTAAAAATTAAAAACAAGTATTTCACCTTTTTCCCAGGGATGATTGGCTATGACAGAATGCTGAAGTATAACCTCTGTCCCTCAAGAACATGCTCCCTGAGGTCAGTCANGTCCTTCAATTCCTGAGGTAAATTTATTTGTATAGGCAATGGACCATTATTTAAATGAAGTAATTAAATAATTATTCAATAATTCATTGTTGAGTAACGTTTAGCAAATTTTAGATTGTTTACTGTAGACATGATGTGGTCCAGAAGAGTCCAGATTTATTCATTTTATAAAATTAAAATTTGATATCCATTGGTAAGTACTTCCCTATTCCTTACTCCTCTACTAGAAACTGTGAGTCTTCTCTCTGTCTCTGTGAGTTTCACAATTTTAGAGTTCTCATAGCTGAGTTACAATATCAAAATAAAGGATTAAAATTACACATGATTATTTCAATCAATTTAGAACAAGTGTTTGACAGAATTCAACTTCCTTTCATAATAAAATCTCTCAACACTTTGGGTATTAGAAAGGAGCTTCTCTGCATACAACAATTGTCAAGTAAGTCAACAAACATATAACCCAACATAACACACACTCACCATCAGATTCAGTGCTGAAACATTGAAAGATTTCCCCTTTAAATCTGTAACAAAGTAAGGATACTTTTCATCACTTCTTAGCATAGGGCTGGAAGTCCTTGCAATTAATATAAAATATAATGAATANGAGGCTTCCAGATCAGACAAGGAAAAGCAAAAGCACCTTGGTTTTCAAGTGATATAATCTTATATGCAGAAAATCTAGCAACTTCACAACAAANCTATTAGAATTGATAAATTCAGTAAAGTTACAGGATGCAAAATCAACAGATGAAAAATTAGATGTGCATCTATACACTAACAAGGAAACTCCCCAAAAAAGAAAGTAGGAAAAATATCCCATTTGCAGTAGCATCAGAATGTCTATAGTACTTGAGACTAAGTGCGATTAAAGGAAATAACCAAGATTGCTGCACTGGCTACTATAAAACGTGGTGAAGTAACATTGGCTTCTCACAAGCAAATGAAAGCCCTTAATTTTGAAGTCATGTGAGTGAAAGTCTTGAGAAGTCAGNACACTGACTCATGCTTTGACAGTGCTAGTCCTTGAAGCCATGAAGCTCCTGGTTTCCCAGTGGCCCTGTTATGTTACACTACCTGAGTCGGCAAGGAACAGTTCTGCTCAAATCTGAATTCTAGGGCTTAGGGAATGCTTCCATGTGGGAATGCTCACTTGCACATCTCAGGAAATCTTCTAAATCTTGAGAAAAAAAACTATCAAGAAATCAGCAAAATTTGAAAAGAATGCTCTAATTTTCCTGAAAGAATTCAGACACAGATGTTAGTATAGACCTGCCANGACAGCAAAAGCAGAAGCTATAAGTATACAGAACCAAGATCAGGGTTGACCAACAACTCTGAGATTCACAAGAGATTGCGTCTTTTGATTGCTAGGTTACAATTGAGTGTTCATGACTTTGGGAGGGGCTAACAGTGAGTCATGCATGTAAATGAATGTATCATAGTGTGTTTATAAACATAGAATACTGAAACAAATCTTGTGAGTAGTGTTACATGAAATAAGTTGGAAAGCAATGTAAATATCCTAGTTTGTGTCTCTGTGTCAGTGATAGAACACTAACCAAACCAAATAGAGGAGAAAAGGATTCAGTATCTTACAGCAGAGGTTCTCAACCCATGGGTCATGACCCCCTTTGAGGGTTAAATGATCCTTTCACAGGGGTCGCCTAAGACTATCAGAAAACACAGACATTTACATTGCAATTCATAACAGTAGCAAAATTACAGCTATGAAGTAGTAATGAAAATAATTTTATGGTTGGGGGTCACCACAACATGAAGAACTATATTAAANGGTCACAGCATTAGGAAGGTTGAGCACCACTGCCTTACAGCTTGTAATCCATCATAGAGGGAAACCAGGGTAAGATCTCAAGGCAAGAACTGAAGCAGAGACTGGAGAAGCTCTGCTTCCTGGCTTGCTCCTCATGGCTTGCTCTGTTTGCTTTATTATATAACCCAGGACCAGCTGGCAGGGGTGGCACCACCCACAATGAGCTGTGCACTCCCACATCAATCCTCAGCCAAGAAAATGCCCCACAGACTTGCCTATAGGTCATTGATTTCATTTTCTCAATTGAGCTTCCCTCTTCCCAGACTCTAGCTTGCNTCCAGTTGACAAAAAACAAACCACTGAATTGACACTTTAAAAATGTGGCGATTCTCAGTGATGGTGTGAGATGGGACATTGAGTACTACCCAAAAATGCTTGCTGGCATCTTTGTAACACTTAAATATTGGCTATTGACAAAAAGTTACTTATAAATACTCTTAAATGTAATGCTTATTTGTTAAACATGAATTTTAGATTCCCATAAAATATATGAAGAAAATAAACAGCACTAGAAGTATTTCAAAGACAAAAGAAACTTATGATTTTGGTAATTTCTGAGAATTCATGGGGATTTTGAGCTTTCCTTCCCATTTCCTAGAGATTATGATCTTGTGGGAATTTAGAAATACCACACTTAGGTCATGAATTAACATTCTGATGTTGAGAGCTTTTGAAAGGGAAAGGGGTATGTTTTCCTCTACTGTACTGTGATCCTAATTTGTTTGAAATTTTANAATAGTAATATGATTTAATAAAAACATCATGTATATAATAATGGATTCCATGACATTTCTTAATACACAATTGTACCTTACCTTTATTAGAGCATGATCTCAACTGTCTCCTCTCCCTACTGTACATATGGCTAAATTTAGATTCTGTACATGGGGGAAAACATGTTACTTTATCTTTCTTACCCCATTATCCGCCCTCACTCCCACCTCTCCCTGCCTTTAGTGATCTTTCTCCCCACATATCCTCCTTTCACTTTTATATACATAAACATTTAAAAATATTTAAATCCAGATTGTTCATGTGTTAGAAAACATGTTTTTACCTTTCTGAGTCTGGCTTACTTGTCTTAACAGGATGATCTCCATTTCTACCCATGAGCTCTATTTTCTACTCCATTTCTACCCTGCAAGTCACATAACTTTATTCTTCTTATGGCTGAGTAAAACTCCATTGTGTATATATATATACACCACCTTTTCTTTTTCCANTTATCTATTGATTGAGCATGGTTTCAAGAAAAGCTTCCTTTTGATGTTTTTATTAGCACATATTAAGTATGCATAGTGATGGGTTTCGTCATGACCGTTTCATACATGTACATAATGTATTTAGATCATGTTCGGTCCCTTCCCCTTTGGTCCTCCTCCCACTCACACTGATCCCCCTCCTCTTGCCAACTGGGCCTCCTATTTTCATGACCCGCTGCGTTCCATTACAATTACTTACAGGACATGAGTAAGGGATTCTTTACAAGAGCATAGGCTCTTGGCCAGCGGCTACAGCCACAAAGAAAATGTTTCTCCATCCCTGATCAACCATTAGTTGCCTATGTAAATCCTCAGGAAGAGATGAGGCCTTTGAGACCCCCACCCCCCATGGCAGGGTGTTGACAGGCCCAACCTCATGCAGAAGTGAGGTCCTATGAACTCACAGCTGCTGTGAAGAACTCAAGAATGCAGCATTTAGATCATGCCCAGAAGACAGCATTCCACAACACTCCACGCCTTCCTCCAGCCCTTACATTCTTCCCACCTCCTGATTCTGCAATGTTCTCTGGATTAAGGAGAGGGTTAGATAGAGATCCTATCTGTACATGCTTCAGGAGGGGAATTGGCATCAATAGTCAATAATTTGTTTAATTTTATGTGTTTTGGTGTTTTGCCTGCATATCTGTGTGAAGATGCCAGATGCCCTGGAACTGGAGTTACAGACAGTTGTGAGCTGCCATGTAGTTGCTGGGAGTTGAACCCAGGTCCACTGGAAGAGCAGTCAATGCTCTTAACTGCTGAGCCATCTCTCCAGCCCCAATAGTCATTAATTTTAAGAAATTATTTTTAAATGCAGAGACTAAGATAATTAGATGAATTCAAAGTCCTAGTTTTTTTTTTTACTTGCACCTAAGAGAAATGCAGAAAGGGAAATGGACCTGGAGTCTTGAGAAGAGACTCACTAAATGGATGAAAGAGTTCATCAGAATAAAATACCTGACTCTGAAACTCTAGTTGATCGATGTTCTCTATTCCAAATGTACACTGGCTTTGTAGACAAGACCTGACTGAAGGTAACTTCGTTCCACACGCTTAATTTTAAGACTATCATGTTCTACTAAAGACAACAGTTTGTCTTTTTTATTCTTTCTGCCTTTCTTAATCTCCTCTGCTTTTCTCAACCATTTCTGAACAGACCTTTTTATGCAACTACATAGAAAAACACCCAAAGAAGTCTTATAGTCTACCCCAAAAGATGTTGATGCAAAAAGAGATATTGCTGACCTTCAATATTCTTTTGAAAGCATATATAGATACCTTGCACTCAGTCTTAGAGTGGGTACAAACATGAAACACTGTGTGAAGCCAAACTTCCAGAACTCAGAATTAAAACGTAAGCCACTAGCACATTTTCCACCTCTGCGGTTAGTGTGAAGTTAAGTCTACATCTACTAATGTACAGAATCATATGATCCATACAGGATTCAGAAACAAACAAGAAATGGTCCCCAAATTCAAGAAAGTCACAGTTCCATGGGATAAGAAAGGTGCCAGTGCTGGATGTTTTAAACAGAATGGCTTCGGAGACACCAGTTCTTCAGAGGGACATGGGAGAAATGGGGATGACATTTGAGATGGGGTGTTGGAAATGAATACCAAAGTAGAAAGTGACTAGGGTGTGAGTAGACTGGAGGGGGCTTTCTTAGTAGAGAGAGCAGCAAGACCAAAGGGGAAAAGGGAGAAATGTGTTTTCTTCAGTAGCAGATGTGGCAACATTCTAGTTCCTGGGAAGAGTCTAGAAATAAAGGGAGAACGTACATTTGGCCTGAATGATAATTAGCAGTTACCTAGATAGTTCAGTTTATACTTGACTGGTTTTCACAGACTCGAAGATCCCTATATTTATGAGATCCGTTGGTATCTCAAACTAACTCTTTGTTCAACTCCCATGTTAATTACCTTCATTCTAAAATGGAATTTTCTTTTTTTCTTGCCAAGAAGGGAATGATTTCACTCTTGCCTCTCTTCCCCTTTGATTCTTTCCACTTATGCTTTTGTAGATACATAGACACACCCTTTAAGCCAAGGTTTCAATGAAAAAAACTAACCCATCCAGTTACAGCATTGTCCCTGGCGACGCTAATATGGAGACAGTGCCTTCTTATTGCTCAACAAGGTGAGACTTTGAAAAAGGCTTGGGCATGTGTGTGGAGCCAATGTGTCTGGCTTCAGCCACCTCCTTCTCTCGCATTGCCAAAGAAACAGAAGCAAAGGAACCATCTCCTTATTGTTCTCTTGCATAAGCAGGCCTGCAGCACATGGCAGGACAGTGGAATCCAGGCATTTTATATGACCTGCTAGGAAAGGGTGGGGTTCCTGTCTCAAAATCCCTGCTCTTAAAAACTGGGGAAATAGGGCCCTGCCAACTAACTAATATGAAGGAGAAATACTGACCTGTAAGCCTGTTGACTGCTGCTAGTGGGAAAAGGATTCTAGAGCACCTTATTGTTTTCCTGGACAGCTGGAGGAAAGGCAATCCACCCCTGACAACTTGAAGACCGGCAGCTCCATGCCACACTATCAAGCCTCAAGAGGCCACCTCATTCCTCAGTTGACGAGACACACACAATTGAGTTCTTTTGAATCTAGCATCATAATCGTTGAGACGTATTTTTGTAGCATAGTTTATGATGACATTTATGAGCTATGTATGCTTCATAGAAATCTTTCAAGGTGAGTGAAGATAATCCAACAGATGGGTAAACTGAAGTGTGGGGAACCTTAGAGCAGGCCCCATCAAGCTAAAGCCCAAGAAATGGAGAAACAAACCAACAAAAATTATTCAACAAATATAACTCCTAGATGAGGTTTGTGGTTTTTTGAGTTGGAGCAGAAACTTATAGTTAGGAAGGTAAGTATGGAGACATGATAAAAATAAGAGGGGCTGGGCGGTGGTGCCGCACACCGTTAATCCCAGCACTCAGAAGGCAGAGGCAGGCGGATCTCTGAGTTAGAGGCCAGCCTGGGCTACAGAGCAAGTTCCAGGACAGCCAGGGCTACACAGAGAAACTCTGTCTCAAAAAAAACAAGAAAGAAAGAAAGAAAGAAAGAGAGAGAGAGAGAGAGAGAGAGAGAGAGAGAGAAAGAAAGAAAGAAAGAAAGAAAGAAAGAAAGAAAGAAAGAAAGAAAGAAAGAAAGAAAGAAAGAAAGAAAGAGAGAAAGAAAGAGAGAAAGAAAGAGGGAATCCAAATTAAAACTACCTTTACTATGCAGCCAATTCAAAGCACACATCAGAGGATTCTAGGAATATGACAAACACTCCCTGGCCCATTTCACTAGTAAGGAAACTGCTTATAAAAAATCTGAAAGACAAGAATAATTCCAAAGATATTAGATATGTAGACAAAATGCAATTTCAGTCAAAGAAACAGCACAGGTTAAAGTCAGACGGGTCACACTGGAAGAGCCAAATGTATACCTCGTGTCTACAGGCATTGTCAAACTTGTTTTGGATGGTGAAATTTCTGTAGTGCCTGAGAACCATGGGCCTTTGTTTGTTTTCTCATAACTTCTTTTGTTCATTTGTTTTTTGAGACAGGATTTCTCTGTGTAGCCCTGGCTGTTCTGAAACTCACTCTGTAGACCAGGCTTTCCTGGAACTCAGAGATGCACCTGCCTCTGCACCTCCCAAGTGCTGGGATTAAATGAGTGCACCACCACTGCNGGGCTTGTTTTTCATAACTTCTTGAAAGAGAAAACCCAGATATACAGAATATTAGGAGATTCTNGATAAAACTGTATTTTCCATTAAAAATTTTAAACTGCTGTTAAAATTCCTTAGAAAGATGATGATTGTTTTTAAACAAATTCTTTCTGAAGGCAATATAAGCAACACCTGTGAGACAAGGTTAGGGCTGTTTCACTTCATTTTTTTTTTTTAAATCACTGATGTTTTTCTCCCTTTACGAACCTTGCTTCTACCCTATTCACCATTGGTGAGATAGAGAAAGACTGTAATGGCACAGAAGAAAACACTGGCGATCCCGTCAGAAGGAGATCACCCCTCACCATGATGACTGCAGTCAAGAAGACATTCAAGTGGCAGCTCCTGCTTCACAGGTCTTAGCTCACATTGTCCCCATCATGTGTGTGTCCCACTCAAAGCCACATTCCTACTTTTTAGCCTTTCATTTTTGCATTTTTTTCTGGAAAATTGCCTGAAAGCATGGTCTCAGCACTCTCTTTGAATCCCAACTTTCAAGACAAAGTGCTTGGACATTCTTCCTTTTCTTCAGTCTCGTGGAGGTTTCTTATCTAATCTATTGTAAGTGATATAAGATTATCNTACAGACAGAAACACCTTANTAAAACATATAATGAGAGTTGTGGTACAAGGCAATGCATGCACGAGATCCTAGGTTCAATCTCCAGTACCTACTTCAAATACATGTTTTATATATGCACATATATAAATATATATAATACACACATATACAGTATATATTCATATACATTTACACATACATGTGAATAATGAATGATAAATGGCACTATGATCATCCAGCTGACAAAAAGGAACCCAGTTGGCATTAATTTTTCCTTCCTCTTCTTCCCCAAACAGCCAATGACCAGGGCCAGTCAATCCCTTTCTTTTTACTCTGTTGCTTCATCTCAGGCTACAGCTCCCACCTCTGGTCACAGTCTGTCCTAATGTGTCTCAAGCACAGTTTCTATCCCACAATGTCCTGTCCTCATTCTTCCAGGAACCTGTGGGACACCAAGGCATGTTACCTGGCTCCAGCACACTTACCCTAGCCAGTCTCCTTCCTGACTCTGCCTTCCCTGACCTGAGCCCTTTCTAGCTCTACTTTGATCCCTTTTTCCATCTTCCCTTGATCTCTCTATTGCAGCCACACTGATGTTTGCAGCAGCAAATACTTGTGTTGTTATTTGTGACTTAAGTGTCAGTTCCTCCTGAACACTGGCCTAGAATCTCTCCCATAGCCCACTTAGTCCGTATTGAGAATCCTTTCAAATGTCTCCCAAAGCATCCTTCAGCTAGCACATTATTGTGGATAGTAATTATCTCTGAGCCCCTTGGGATAAAGATAGACATTTTGGCTTTAGAACCCTAATAAAAGACCTAATATTCAGCAGAGTTCACGCTGGTGAACGTGAGTCGATAAACCCATATTTCCAGCAGAGTGTCACGTATATAGTCAGCATTCAATGACCATTAGTTTGGTTTCTATTCCTTCAGCTCAAGTCCAGAATCAATGAATTTCTAAAATGAGCATTTTTCTGCAGGAAATACTTGATTCTACGGCCATACCATCTTGAACAGGTCTAATCTTGGTTGGGCTCAAAAGCTAAGTGGAATCATGCCTGGTAAGCACTTCGGTGGGAGAAATGTTTGTGACATTTTACATTCCTTCTCTACACCCCACTACTGTCTATCTCCTATTTCTCTCCCTTCCCACATCTGCATACACATCCCACATCCCACAAGTAACTCCAATGACTCAGTGAAGTGTCTTGAGCCCACCTGCCCTTTCCTGGGGCCTCTGGACATTTTGACTTTGAATTTATTCAGAATTCCTTAAAGACTTTATTAAGACATAAATGTCTGTACCCTATCCTCCCAGCAAGTCCATGGTGGGGGACCCAGTTACAACAGTTTTCCAAAACCATCCCTAAAGCAACCGAGCAGATCTGCCAGGGTTGCAAACTACTACTCACAAGTCACACAAAGTCGCAAAGAACAAAAGGTACCACTGAGCCCAAGCCTCCTTCCCAGGCTCACTCAGTAGTAAGCCAAAAAGTTGTTGCTGCCAAGCAGGAAACAAAGGGGATACGTGTTTTACATACATGCTCAATTATACCTTTCCTTATTCCAAAACGGTTTAAGGTGCCAATGAACAGCACCATTCTGCTAACGAATGGGAAAATATGGAGCCTCGCCAAGTCCCACCTTCACCAGATGACCAGCTGCTCTGGTTTTGTTTCTTTTGCTGCGAAGAAATACCCTGGTAAAAAGCAACATAGTGGAAAGTTGATTCTAGCTCACAGTTCCAGGTTACAGTCCATCATAACACAACTGGCATAGTGGCAGAAGCTTAAGAGAGCTGGTCACATCCACAGTCTCGGGCAGAGAGAGAAGAAATGCATGCATGTCACTCAGATCACTTCCTTGACTCTTATACAGGCCAGGACCCAACCCCATAGAATGATGCCATCCTCACTGAGCTGGACCGTCCTGTATCAATTACCTTCATCAGGACAATATTCCCACAGGCCAACCTACTCTCCATGATTCCTCATTGAGACTCTCTTCTCAGGTGATTCCAATTTGTGTCAACTTGACAATCTAACCACCAGGGCAGCCCTTCTGTCTTAGGTAAGGTTTCTGTTGCTGCAACAAAACCACCATGACCAAAGAACAAGTCAGAGAGGAAAGGGTTTATTAAGTTTACACTTCAGTATTGCTGTTCATCACTGAAGGAAGTCAAGACAGGAACTCAAACAGGGCAGGATCCCAGAGGCAGGAGCTGATGCAGAGGCCATGGAGGGGTGCTGCTTACTGACTTGCTTCCCCTGCCTTGCTCAGTCTGCTTTCTTATAGAACCCAGGACCACCAGCCCAGGGATGGCACCACCTATTGTGGGCTGGGCCCTACACCATTGATCACTAATTGAGAAAATGCCTTACAGCTGGATCTCATGGAGGCATTTCCTCAACTGAGGCTCCTTCCTCTGATGACTCTGGCTTGTGTCAAGTTAACACACAAAACCAGCCAGTACAACTGACCCCTTGTCAACCTGACCCACAACACATCACTGTTAAGCCACGACTCTTCCTTTCTTATTCATTCCCAAGATCTTAAATAACTTTAAATGTCCCACAGTCTTTACAAATTCAAACACATTAAAATTTCAGTTCCTTTAAAATAGCCAATCTCTTTAAAAATCCAAAATCTTTCAAAATTTAAGTTTCTCAACTGTGGGCTCCAGTAAAATACTTTCTTACTTCAAAAGGGGGAAATCAGGGCACAGTCACAATCAAATAAAAGCAAAACAAAATTCTAATATCTGGGATCCACTCACAATCTTCTGGACTCCTCCAAAGGGCTTGGGTCACTTCTCCAGCTCCTCTCTCTGCAGNACACACAGCTTGTCTTCTAGGCTCCAGCTGGCTCCACTCCACTGCTGCTGCTGTTCTTGGTGGTCCTCCCATGGTCCTGGCATCTCCAAAACACTGGGGTCTTCTGCTGCACTTTCACCAATAGCCTCTCATAGGCTCTCTTCATGGTGCCAAGCTTCAAATTCTTTCTATGACCCCTTCAGTCCTGGGCCTTCAACTGCCACTGAGGCTGTACCTTCACCAATAGTCCCTCCTGGCCTCTCACAGTGCCAAGCCTCAGCTGCTCTCCATGACCCCTTCATGCCTTCAAAACTAGTACCGTGTGGGTGACGCTTACATATTACCAATCTGACTGCCAGCATGAGGTACAACCTTAGCCATTTCTGGAACACAGCTTCTCTGTGCTCTCAGGAAACACTTCCCAGAAGCTTTCACCTCAGTGATGCTAGTCTCTTCTTAATCACCACTAACTTCCTCGTTCTATCTAACCAGCATCAATTGTCCCAGTAACGTAAAGGTTTCACTTCAGTAGTTCTGGTCTCTTGTTAATCACNGCTGATTTTCAGNNCCAGCTAACCAGAACCACAGCATCTTAATTCAAAATAACAAATGACCCTGATAGAGTCTGTAAACTTCCCTCCGAAACTTTCACAAGCCAGGCCTCCAGCCTCTGTACTTCCTCAATATTCTTATCTTCCAAGTTCCCACAGAACATCCCACTGAGGTCTCAACACTCATTGGATTTTCTAGCCCAAAGTTCCAAAGTCCTTCCACAATCCTCCCATAAACATGTTCAGATCTGTGACAGCAATACCCAACTCCTGGTACCAATTTGTCTTAGGGTAGGNTTTCTATTGCTACAAAGAAACACCATGACCAAAAATTAAGTTGGGGAGGAATGGGTTTATTTGGCTTACACTTCAGTGTTACTGTTCATCACTGAAGGAAGTCAGGACAGGAGCTGAAACAGGGCAGGATCCCAGAGGCAGGAGCTGATGCAGAGGCCATGGAAGGGTACTGCTTCAGCTCACCTTTTCATAGAACTCAGGACCAACAGCCAGGGATGGCACCACCCACCATGGGCTGGGTGATCCCCCACTGATCATTAAATGAGAAAATGCCTTAAAGCTGGATCTCATCAAGACATTTTCTCAACTGAGGCTCCTTCCTCTGATGACTCTAGCTTGTGTCAAGTTGACACACAAAACCACCCAGTACAGCTTCCTAACTTAAATAAATAATCTGCAGTGTTTGAAGGTATTTGGAAATAACACATCTCCTTGCCCTGACATTCTTCAAGGAGAAAGACAAATTTGGGATTGAAGGTGTTCCCATGGAAGCTCAGAAGTTCCTTGTGCTGTGCTATATGTCTGGGACATCACTTACACTCAAATGGTGCTAGTTAGACAAGATTACTGCAAAGCACTGGAACCAACCAGGACTAGCAGGAGCGTGTGTGT
>LZPO01034949.1:34764-46391 GCA_001675575.1 Neotoma lepida
TCTTATTCACTGTGACAAGCACAGTAACCTACCAGGCTTCCTGTGTCCCAGCATGGGCTATTTCTTGAGTAGCTTGAGTTGTTGAGTGACTCTGTAGCTGTTAGCCTCAAAGCACGTNAGGNAAGATGAAACACAGGTGAGGAGATGGAAGATGCAGTGAGCTCCCACACGTCTGCAGCTGAGTAGCTCTCCTCACCACAGCCAAATCCTCCAAGGCCTTCTGTCTCCACACACAAACTTAGCCAATCTTGTGTCTCTTATACACATCTATCCCACACGTCTGCAGCTGAGTAGCTCTCCTCACCACAGCCAAATCCTCCAAGGCCTTCTGTCTCCACACACAAACTTAGCCAATCTTGTCAGACCAGTGACAGTGGGGAAAAATGAACCTCCGTTAATAGGATTATATGATTTGGGGAGTAGAATGTTGTTACAGATGATTTATTTTGAAAGCTGATTTCGCTATAGTGAAAACAAGCATAGGCCATTACACCAGAGGCTGTGGTGCCAAACACAATCATTTCTAGCTTGAAAGATGTGATTGCTTTGCAATGTGGAAATTTCACAAGGTTACAAAGAGGAAAAAAATTAAACCACTTTCCTATAACAAAGTCCCTTTGGAATAAAGTTGCAATGCCCTGACGGTGTCCAGACACCCTGGCCACATCACAATGCAGAAAGGTGGATCTGTTTGATTTACACCATTCTTCAGTTTTGTTCCCTGAGGCCTGTGGAATAGTCTAATGGAGCTTTTTTGTTGTGTTTTTTTTCAAATTAGAGTAAATTATTCTAAATACTAAGTGTGCAGAGTCAAGCAAGGAAATAGATATAAGGGGAGACACTAGTACAGGTAAAGAAACATCATCTGGGCCTGGGAAGATGGCTCAGCCAGCTGAGGTCTGAGTCATACACAGCAAGCCTGACAACATCAATTCAATCCCTGAAACCCACATCAAAGGAGAAAAAGCGAGATGCACTGGTTGGTGTGTGTCTGTAATGTCAGTCTTTCTCCTGAAAGTTAGGAGGCAGGCACAGGACAATCACCCTGAATCTCGCAGGCCAGCTAGCCTGCGGTACACAGCACAGCAGCACAAACAAGAGAGACTCTAACTCAATGGGTAGAAGATGAGAACCAATGCCCAAAGTTGCCTTCTGACTTCCACCTGTACACCATGGCACAGACAGACAGACAGACGCAGACAATATACACATACATACACACATTTTAAAGTTTTTTTAAAAAACAACTTCATCTGGAGGCCTATTCGATCAGTGTGCATACGCACGTGTACGTTTGTGTGTGTGTGTGTGTGTGTGTGTATTTGAACTTTCTCCAGTCTTACAAATCAACAGCCTTATACTTAGCCTGTCCTAGCTTGATCTGGTGTTTCCCTTTCATCAATTTGTATAACAATTTCTTCCTCATCTTCTATACTTTCAAGTGATTCTGAAGGAAATAAAATTTTTAATGATTTTTTAAAACATGATCACAGAATATGGCTGAGATACGAAAGTGATGGTAGTTAGGTGATTCTGCCATATTTTATCAGGCTTTATAAGTGTTTGCTAATATGAAATTCACAACGCAATTCTTCAAAAAAAACTTCTGTNCTATGCTATGTACTGCACTGTATTTAAATTAGTGGCTCATTCTTCTCCACGCTCATCAACTTCAAGCTTCTTAAGCAAAGAACTGTCACTTTTTCTTTCTNTTTGAAATAAAAGGACATCCTATTTACCTTACATTATATTATTTTATTACTTTATGTGTATGAGTGTTTTGTTTGAGTGTTTATCTGTGTACTGTGCATTCAGTGCAATCAGAAGAGGGCATTGGAATCCTTGGAACTGGAGTACAGATGGCTGTGAGCCATCATTGTGGGTGCTGGGAATCCAATCCAGGTCCTCTGGAACAGCAGCCAGTACCCCTAACCACTGAGCAATCCCTACAGCCCCTTACTTACCTGTCTAAACACAACAAAGTGGGAACAGGGAAATGACTCAGTGCCACACAAGCCTGACAACTAAAGTTTAATACCTGGAACTCATGTTTTAAAACATAAAACCAGATGTGTTGGTGTGCAGCTGTCATTTCAATACTTCTCCAGCAAGAGAGAATTAAGAGACAGGAGGCTCACACAGAAGTTTGAAGGCCAGCTAACCTACACTATGCAGTGCAACAGCAGAAACAAAAGAGACTGTGCCTTAGCAACGTAGACATCAAGAACAGACTCCTGAGGATTGTGCTCTTATCTCTGAATGTGGGATCCTTACAGTGGCAACTGTGTGCCTGCCCACCCCACATACACAAATAAAATAAAGACATATTTTAAACTGTCTCTAAATTGAACAAAGTAAAGACTGACACCGCATATATAGAGCTGATAATAGGCAACATTTTGACATCTTCCTTTCTGACTTTCCTCTCTGCCTGGCATATGGTGGGTGTCCAGTGGAGACTCCTCTAATTTAACTGTGGAATTCATAAATGACTAGGAAATCCATCACTTGGTATAGAAACAGTACCTTGGATTTCTTTATTCCTAACGCTGTTATGTTGGAGGTAGCTTGCAAGCATTCACTCATGCTTTACTACTTTACAGAACTCATCAGAACGTTTTGGAAAGTATCATCTTTTACTGTGTGCTTCATTAAAAAGGGGCACTCTATATCCCTCCATGAAAAATCCCACAATAAGTGAATCTTGCTGGGTATTGATTTATGGTTCCTTCAATTGTTTAAAAGAGAGGTTCCTTCTTGAATTTCAGTGGCCACCACGAAACTATACAGTCTACTACAGGAGTAGAAAATTACATGAAACCACACTGTATGCTCAGTGGGCAGGCGTGCACACACACTGTATCAGAGGACATGCTAGTCTAGCCCAAGTGCACTAAAGCCATCAGTGATGCGTGATCCAGGAGTTAAGTTCTCAAAGAAATGCAAGCAGCCTGGAGTGGACACTGTGCAAGTTTGTCTCCTTCAGTCTCCATAAGGGAAGGATCTTCTCCTTCACTCCATATCCCTCTCAGTAACGATAGCCTCACCATGTGCTTCGAAGGAGTTATACAGTACGGGCCAAAGCTTGGGTTTGGAAGAGGCGAAGCAAAGCAACTCTGTGGTTTACTGTGAGATCCTGGGAGGGGCTTTGCATGCTGCAGAATCTTTCCTCTACCAACTCTTACAGCCTACTATTCCCTCAGGAGTCTCATTCTGTTTTTTCATGGAAGCTTGGCAGGCTGAGTAAGAAAGACTAATTGGAGAAAAAGTCCTCTCAGCTCAGGTCTTCTTTGGCATGACCTGTGATGACAGCCCCAAGAGGAGACTGTGAGCTAGAATCCTTCTTTCATTGAGTCTGTCTTACTGAGGGAAAAAACTGCTTTGTGTGATGGCTTTATGGCAAATGCTGGCAAAGGCTTTGCCTGCATACTGAAAGAGAGACATTTCTGACCGCAGCTCATGAACCACACTTATTTACTCTGGCACATGCCCACTATTTGTTCATAGGCTTTCTGTCTCTACTAAATGTGTTCCAATTTTGGAGACTAAATCATTGCCAGTAGTTTCCAAGACATTCCGCTAGGCTAAGCAAAATTGCCCTAAGTGGTAGTCAGAAATGACTGGCATGGTATTGTAAATACAGACTATTTGCAGAAAATGAATGATATAGGATATCTTATCTTTTCTGTGCTGCTGAGACCCATGGGTTGTATCCTTCAGAAAGGCATGCAAGGTGCTAACAGGAAGAACACAAGGATTTTATCTGCACTAGAGCTCAGAAATTGCACCCACGTTAAAAGTGAATTACCACCTAAAACAGTTCTGGGTCCATGCTATAGCTGTATTCAGGAGGTGTGCAATAGATCATAGCCTAATCAGTATCATCTTTTGCCTATGATGGTTTTTAAGATGAACCTAAGAGCTGAAAGCAGTGGACCAATGGAGAAGAAAATGGTAGTCTTCATAGATGCCTCACTAACCATTTCTGCGGCCATTTACCTCATCCCACTGTGAATCAGCACTGTGAGCCTAACTATGATGGGATGACTGTGCTGAATGATGCTGACTCAGACCTGGGATCACTGGGAAATTCTCTTTTTGGACTTAAACTTCTCGGTACTTCTGAATAGCCCTACTCCGTGTCTCACCCAAAGCATCCTAAAAAGTGGATTTATTTTGTGACATTGCTTCCCTATGTGTAACTTCTTTGCAATTCTCTTGCTAGATTTGTTTCTAACAGAGAAGAGATTTTTAACTAAGTGTGCACATGAAAAATAAGTAAGTGTGTGCCCTATAAGGCTGCAGACATTAGTATCAGCTCACCAATATGACATGGTTTTGTTTGGAAAGAATTTACTCCAAAAACAAATAAGCGATCAGAAATACTGATTTTCTTTGGAGGAGGCGAAGAGAAATTTTGCAAGTACTTACATATTTTATGGTACCTCTTGAGGTGCACCAAAACTAGGGCCTTTCATCCTGAGGTGAAGCAAAATTAAATTGAAACAAGCCACAATTA
Source organism: Neotoma lepida (assembly GCA_001675575.1). Classification (NCBI taxonomy): domain Eukaryota; kingdom Metazoa; phylum Chordata; class Mammalia; order Rodentia; family Cricetidae; genus Neotoma; species Neotoma lepida. Next base: position 39,284 of record LZPO01034949.1, read on the forward strand.
AAACTCTCTGTGGTGGGTTAGAAGGGAGACAGAGGGGCCTACACATCTCTATTCATGCGTATTCTGTTACCATTTCAGATATTTTAGCTCTGGGTAGTGGACAGCATGACGGAGGACTAGGTAGGAACGAGGCTACCACATCAAACTGATAGTGGGCAGAGAAAACATTTGACACCTCCCGCCTTCCCTGTCCCTTGTCTGTTTTTAATTTTGCTAAATCATTCCCGTCTGGAGATTGTATATTTTAAGTTGACTCTCTGAACAACATAAAGGTACAGTGTCAGGGAGCCTGAGAAGCTAGAAAAGGCTCTAAGACACACACACACACACACACACACATACACACACACACACACACACACAGAGAGAGAGAGAGAGAGAGAGAGAGAAGGAGCAGGGTGGTCTACAACTAAAATGACATTAGTCTTTATGTCACCTGGGGAGATGGCCCTTAGACACGGTTTCTCTCATGGTAGATTTCAAAGCATTTTTGAAACAGTATGCTTCAAAAGTTTTAGGGGTGCTATCCTGGGAATATAGAAATAAAAAACNCCCATTAAATTTTACTGGAATAGAGATTTAGCAGCAAGAAAACTCAAAAGTGGGCCTGTTTGTCCACCAAATACAAGCTGATAGGAAAGCAGAAAAGAATATTGAACAAAACCCTCAAATATGTGGTGCGCACACAAGCACACAGAGAAACACCCTGAAGCCATGGGACACATCAACTGTGGACGTAAGGAAAAATGAATACTGCAACAGCGTGTCCTGGCATCTGGGGGAGGGGAGGGATTTGAAACTCATACATTGTGGCCACTGACTTTTACCGCACATTCCCAATGCATGTACACCTGTGTAAGNGCATGATGCGTCATGACAGCTTCTAACCAACGAGCAATTAGGAGGCTCAAACGAGATCAAAGCCGGTATGGTTAAGCATGGGACTTGTGATACAGTCAGTAATCAAAAACTGTTCTCTGAAGTTTTTATCCGGAGACTTAAAACAGTATATGGGGGCTTTTCTGCGGTGATAAACATTTTAGTTATAACCAGTAGTTCCCTTTCCTGGGGGACTAGTCGTGACCGTCATCTATAACTGCTGTCATCATTGACTGCTTTCTTATATATGTCTTCTCCTGCACAGGTCAGGAGAGAGCTCTGGGAATTTGGCACGACCGCAGCACTGCACATCACTGTGATATTTCTTGGCAGTACTGATAGTGTGGTTCCCAAACAGGGGAAGAACAAGCTTGGTGTGGATCTGTACCCAGAGATCTGCACCATGCTGCAAGGGAAATGCCTGTTGTATGGCATTTCTTTGTGGTCTAGTCAACATTGCCATTTAGAGAAGTGATCAGAGTAACTTGTCTATTCCTTCAGTACCAAAGGAGATTATTTGGTGACCTCACTGGTTTCCTAGAAAAATCCCTATCTAGACTCAATGCCATTCTTAAAAGTGAAGATTTACTATGACTCTAATTAGTTGGAATTACAGACTTTTTAAACTTTATTTGTGTGTATCTGCGTTTGTGTGTGGAGACCTGAGGTTGGCACCAGTCATCTTCCTCAATCACTGGCCACCTTATTTCTCAAGACAGGGTCTCCCACTGAACCTGGAACTCACCAGTTCAGCTATGCTTGCTGGCTAGCAAGTTCCAGGAGTTTGCCTGTCTCACCTGTCTCTACCTTCCCAGTACTGAGATTAGAGATGGGCGACTACACTCAGTTTTTGTTTGGTTGGTTTGGTTTTTGAGACAGTTTCTTTGTGTAGCTGTCTCCTGGAACTTGCTCTGTAGACCAGGTTGGCCTCCAACTCAGAGATCTGCCTGCCTCNGCCTCCCTAGTNCTGGAATTAAAGGTGTGCCCACCACCACCCAGCCCATATTCAGCTTTTGACATGGATGCTAGGGATTCAAACTCCTGCTTTTGCTGAAAGCGCTTTGACAGTGTGGCATCTCCTCAGGCCTCTGACTTTATTAGTCAATAGTTAGAGGAGCAGTAGTGATCATAATTCAATAGGGGAACAGTTAACAAAAAGAGACCAGAGATTCATCCAGAAGGTATGTATGTTTGTGTACATCCTTAGGCTAGCAGTGCATTTAAACTAGAACCCTACCTTGACAATATCTCAGTGAGTATGGTTCTATCTATGCAGAGACAGTATTCGGAAAATCTTGAATTAACAGAGCAAAGTGTAACACAGTGTCAAATTGGAACCGGTGCGGGAATTTCAACAAAATGTTCCTTGCCTTAAATCATTATGTAATCAGAAACAGCACAGCCTCAGTGCTGTTTCCAAAGTGATGGTGAGGAAGGGATTTGATCTGCAGTACTCGAGCGCTTAAAAGAAAACAGGCACAATCGATCTTGGGATTACATTGTCTAAGCAGAGTTCAGCTGCAGGCACTTCTGGAGCTTTTGTCTTTCTGATCTTTGCCTGTGGGCAAACCATGGGGTGAGGCTGGGAGTGCCTGGGTGAGGGTGTGTGCCTGTGGGAGGGGTGCCCAGTACCCTCTCTCAGTGCCAACCTCCAGAAGGAGAAAGGCATGGACAGTCTTTAGTCTTCCTGTTGACAGAGAAGTCAAGCACGTTCCATGCTCTTTGCTTCCCGACAGCACCTCCTGCCTCCTCTGCTGTGATGAGACTTGCTGTACCAAACAGATACTGTGCTCTCCCAGCCCCCAGGGCTGGCCCTTCCTACCCACAGCACGTAGTCAATGGGCATGAGTTTAAAGGTATTTAATACTGTAGCCTTGTTCCCCAAAATTCTCTACCACTCCTGAAATTCACCACTAAAAGTTCTTTTTTTTTTTTTTTTTTTTTGTAACCAGGGACCCGGAGCATGCTTGACAAATGCCATACCGATGAGTTACATTCATAGCCCCTCTGCATTTCTTTTTTTAATTTTGAGACAGTCTTTGGAATTGCACACTAAATACAATTCAGTTGCCCAAGCTGGATTTCAATAAGCAGCTGGGATTACAACTAACAGAAAAATTCACATTTTTGAGCCAAAATTCTGTTCCTCTTGGATTATCCATGAAGAGTACCCCATCTTTACCCCCCTTCTTTAGGAGACACAGTACATTAAGCTGTCCATACCCTTTCTGCTGTCATCCTGACTAGATTATCAGATAAATTTCTGTTCCTTTGGAAAACAGAAACAAGGATCAATGGGAAAGGGGGCAGGAATACAGTGGGAAGTTCAGTCTGTATGAGAAGCAGACAAAATCCAAAGCGTATTCACCCTGGTAAGATAACACAGTACAGGGGCTTTGAGTGGCCAGATAATGAAATTATGGGCTTGGGAGGTGGTGTATAAAGGAGGTAGAGCCTTTGCAAAACAAGGGCTGTTCCTGGCCCTTCCAATGAGCCTTGCTAGTCGAGGTAAAATACCTTCCAACAAAACACACAAACATGCAACGCCCCCGCCACCCCCACCGCCCCTCTTCCGACCCGGTCCTCCTCTCATTTTAAAGGCTTACAGCCTCTGAGGTTTGCTGCGAACCATTCACAAAACAGAAAGCATAAGGAACCTAGACTTCTTTAGCCAAATGAGCATGTCCCAGATTTCCCAATTCTGACACCCAAGCCCTGGATTTGGCACATCAATAAAACCTTGTCATTGTGTTGTCTGGAAGACAGTGAGTAAATCTCTTGAGTACTGCAACATGAGTGCAGGCTACTCACACTCACCTTGTCAAGGAAGATACAGTATATTCTATGTCATTCACACCCATGGTTAAAAATAGATCATAATTTTGAAATCAGTTTTTTTCTTTCTTCATTTCTTTTTAGATGTAAGTGAATGTTTACTCTCCTTCTACAGGTCTTTCTTCTTTAAGACACCTGTAAGTGTTTTTAGTATACAATACAGCATATGAGCTACTAACATGATCCCAGTAGAATTGGTTTCCCAGAAGATGACACTCCAGTCCCTCAAACCACCTGATGCCACTGCTTCCAAGTCAAGGAACGTCCCTATTCACTCAGGGGATGCAACACTCTGGGGACACTTGCCCTGGCCAATTTTCATAAACAGGCCCTAAAAACTGAGCAAAGAATCTATCTTCATGAATGTAGAGAGGATGGCTGTAGGGTTTGTTATCTGTTTTCCCACAGCAAGGGCAGGCAAGGTAGGGAGCAGACAGTAGAACTGACAACTGAAATGTGGAGAGAGAGAATTATTAAAAGTTTCCTGGGGCTGTCCAATCCGGGTCCTTGAATTAAGATGGGCTTTAGCACTCCAACTTTTCTGCCTTTTCTGCATTTTGACAAGAGCATGAAATTTATTCAGATCAGTACCAAAGTCGTATTACTAATATTTCTGGGTTCATCAGTGTTTGATGATGAAGTTAACTCTGCTATACATAATAACAGTTTTAAGTAGTTTTGTTTTGTGTAGATGAAGATAAAAGGAGAGAAAGAGGAAAAACACACCTTAGACACTCAGTCAATTTAATTTTTTTCAAACAAGNTACAAACAAAATGATAAAGTCATTACACATCTATTATCCTAAATACAATGTTTTACCAAAAAAATTACTTATTCTCACAAAAACTATTTTTGCTAAGACAGAAAACAGCAGAAATTTCCATAGTTTGCCAAAAATTACAATGCAGTAAAACAACTAACAGTAAAAACAATCGATGCCCCTTGGGGTGGGGGGGTGGGGGGAACTAGGTTTTTGTCTTTTCACAACTTGTTTTGTCTCCATGATCCACATTTTGAAAAACTTTATTTTCACATTAATTTTTTTCTTTTACATTTAGTGCTGTAAAGGCAAAGCTTTGAAGAAGGAAAGTTATGACTGACTTTCCAAGATGTACTAATGAACCAGTGTCCAGGCTGCGCGCGCCTTCATCGGCCAAGAAGGGAGCTGCAGAAACCTGCAGCTTCAATAGCCTGGCTCAACTCAGGGACTCAAGAGCATCTTTGCTTGTGAATCAAGGAGATTAGCTAGTTTTAGCAGAGATCATCCTGGACAAGGCCACCCAGATTCTCCTTCCACTTATTCATATCCCAGGAGCCATTCCAGAGACATTAAGAGTCTCAGCCCAGAATACATGAGAACTCACTGAAGCCATGTATACTGCATGGGGTTTTCCATTCTCTGAGCTAAAAAATCAGCAGAAGAATAAAAGAAGAAATCTCAGAGGAAGGAGAAATCTCAGAGGGAGGAAAAAAAAAATCTCAGAATCGGGGAAACCTCTGAGAAGAGAGTCAGCAGGAAATCCCAGCCCTTTTCTACAAGATGTTTCTATGGAGAAATCTCTCTTTCAGACTTTTGTGGATTAGAGAGACAATATTTCCCCTGTACAAGGCTAGTGTCTCTGAAGAATTTTGATCTTGACCCAGCAAAAGCAATCTCTGCGTTTGGTGTTTGGAGTCTCCAGAGGAAAGGTAAAACAAGTGGTCATTACTGAAAGGGTCCCAATAATTACTTTAATGGGAGAGAGTGATTTTATGTGAAGGTCTTTGTGNCAAGTCAGGAAGAAACAATCACAAAGGAAAGTGTTTTCACAGCTTGTGACAAGGTAACGCCAATAAATAGGAATGGTGCCTTGATCATTCATCACAGAGACCCTAATACTTGAATTGACCATATAATTTATCGTCTGAGCCAAGATTTTGTAGAGAGGGAAAGGGCCTGCAATTAACAATTATTCTGGAACAACAGGTAGGAACAGTTTAGACAAATGACAAATGTTCACCCTATTAATACCGGAGGTGAGATTGTGGGAGAATGCTGGCAGACAGCTATCTAAGTAATGTTTACCGTGTGCGAATGGGCTTTTNTGAGGAGCTTAATACACACTCATTTTAACTGAGTGGTTAGTGATGTCCCAGCCATGTCTTCTTTTAACTGATTATTAAATCAGTAAGTCTTGCCTTTAAAAAACCCTTTTTGAACATTCATTTATTGTGTGTGTGTCTTTGTGCATGGGGTGGGAGTTAGGAGTTTGGGCACACACACATGCTATGGTGCACTTGCAGAGGAGAGAGGAAAACTCTGAAGTCAGTTCTCCCCCTCTGCCATGTGAGCTCTGGGGATTGAACTCCAGTTTTCAGCCTTGGCAGCAAGCACCTTTATCTCCTAACCTACTGAGCCATCTTGACAACCAACCCCTCCACCCAGCCGGATCCTGCATGTCCTTCTCCAGGGTCTAGCCTGGTGAATCTGCATGTCCTTCTCCAGGGTCTAGCCTGGTGAATCTGCCTGATCCACTCTTCCACATGTGCCCTCCTCAATCCCAGATCTACTTCCACACTTCAGTGTTGAGTCAGGACATGCATTCCTGCACATCAGCCCTGTCCCTTGTCCACCTGACTTCATTCCACCTAAGCAATTTCCANCCTCTAGGCCCCACCTGCCTACAAGCTCTCTTCTGCCCCAANCTGCTCTTTCTGTACTAGACACTGAAATAACAAAAGAAGCCCACATGCCTAGATCTTAGCCCAAACCCACAGACAACAGGAAAGATCAAGCCAATATCTTCTTTACAAAACCTCCTCGTCCTTTAAAAACGTTTGCCAACAATAATTACCTAGATGAACCCCAAGACATAGAATTTAAAGGAACAATTAGAGACATCATCAAAGAACTCAAGGAGTTTATAGATACAAAGAAACAGCTGAATGAACTTAAAGAGAAAGAAGGTAAAGAGAGTAAATGNCTATGTGATGCCCAAGAACACACAAACATAAATGATAGAGACAATCCAGAACTTGAGAACGGAATTCAACAAAGAAAAGACTGGAAAAGGACTCGAGCTGAAATCAAGATGGAATTGAAAAACCCAATAACCAACTAGAAAACTCAACTTACAAGNAGACGAAGCAAGCAGAAGATAGACTATCCATCCAGACTGGAGGATAAAATAGAGGATCTAAACAAAATAAGCAAAGAATGTGAAAAAAATCCTTAAAGCAGAAGAATGGAGCAACCAGGAAATGTGGGGCACCGTGAGAAGACCAGACNATCTCATTNTGGGCATAGATGANGAAGAAGAGTTCCAAGTGAATGGCAGATCTTCATCAAGGCCCTGCNGAGCATCTCACTGGCCCATCCTTATCTTTTCAATCTGGGACTTATTTNNNNGNNNG
>LZPO01034949.1:46422-60917 GCA_001675575.1 Neotoma lepida
TTTTTAATACTGGAAACCAGTTATTCAAGGATTATCATCTGTACAGGAATGCCCATTTAATAAAGTGTACCTGACTTACCTGGATGATGGGAGTTTTTCAAGCTTTCAGTACTTGTAATGATGTAAAGGTGATGTTCATTCCAGATCCANTTGGGGATAAGAGACTGGTAGTGTGGACAATGGTACACAGTCGAAACACAAAGTGTTTGGTNAATAAGTAAATGCCAAGAACTCAACAAAATAAGTGACTGAAAATATGAACATACATTAAAAAAAAGGTTTATTTGTATTCAACTCTTCCTATAAGAGATAAATCACAGGAGAGCCTAAAAATTGCCAATCTCTAGAAATCACAGCAAGCAAGCTGGTATACAAAATCTNCAGGAGCATGTACCTCTTTGTAGGACAGTGCACTTCAAAGATGACAGNCTTCCTCTTTCTTTTTTTAGTATTAAAAAATTCAATTAACCCTATTTTCTCCCATTTAATTAAAATATCCTTTTCTTGCCTTACATAATACATTATCTTGGCATAGGAATTCAAATCTGGTGTGGAAGAAAACCCACCAACAAAACAAGAATTGGAATTGGGTCAGGAGGCAGCTCCATGGCACAGAGCTTGCTAGTATGATATGAGTGAGTTGCTAGGTTTTCAAGAGACAGTAGGAAGATCTTGGGAATCTGTGAAAAAAAATTATAAAAGATTGAAGAAACTAGAGTTCAGAAAATCAAAAGGACGGTTAGAGAAAACAACTTGTGAAAGAACAGATGAAGAGTGCATGGAGTTATTTATACTNCTTTTGCAAGTATTTGTGAGTCTACAGTAGTTTCTAAAGAAAAGGTTGAAACAGGTTTNTTGTTGTTTTGTTTTTTTAACTTAAAGACAGGAGAAAATTTTAATGGAGAAATAAACTGTCTTAAGAATTTCATGTAACGAGAATAAGCTAAAGAGAACCTCTTGCCGTCTCTTCTGAAAACTCAGAAAATTCTTGTAAGCTACTCTGTAACAATCTTTTTCTTCTGAATGTTAGAGATGTATTAAGTGAGACAAAATAGCTGTTTTGTGTGTTCGAAGAAAAAGATTGTTAAAGATGTGTATAAGAGACAGAAGCTACTCTGTTAACAATCTTTTTCTTCTGAATGTTAGAGATGTATTAAGTGAGACAAAATAGCTGTTTTGTGTGTTCTAGGGCAGATAAATCATAAGTAAATTATTAGTCAAACCCGTAGGCAACATATCAGGTGATGCNAAAAATAAAGCGGAGTTAAGGGGCCGCCTGAGACAGCCTAGTGCTCCAGACTCTATGCTCAAGGAAGATTTTCTGATAAGGTGACCCATGGGCAGGATAAAGGAAAGGAGCAAGCCAAGAAGAGTTTTTCCCGCAGATGGTGTAAGTACAAGGGTTCTGAGGTGGGTAGCATGTTCCAAAAGCAGCCAGGTCATGTGACATGAAAACAGTCAAGGGGGAAGAATGGCGTGAGTTCAGAGATCCAAGGTGAGTTTAAGAGGCATTGCAAGCCACANAGTTCATGGAAAGGACTTTAGAGTTTTATACTGAGTGTGATAGAAGCCATTTGAGAATGTTGTGCAAAGCAATGATATACTGCAATTTATGTATTTAAAACACACAGAGATTTTTAAGGAGCAAAGTTAGTTAAAAGTCAGGTGANTGGTGCTGATGCTGGACTAGGGTTTTGGTAAGAGAGCTAAAGAAAGTAATCAGATTCAGGACATATTTAGAAAGGAGAGCGCCAATGGAGTTGTCATTTATCGATGTGAAAAGGATCAGAAGAGATAGGTGGTTCTATCTGTTCTGGACNCGTTAGGTTTGAGATGACTATTACAAAGTTAAACAGTGGTGTCAATGTCAAAAAGAATGAATCTGTAAGTCTAGGTACAAGTCNGAGTTCGATCAGATTTCAGCATGGAGATGTTATTCGAAGTTAAGGGCTAAGGAGTTTAAAGAAAGAAGACAGATGTCTCCAAGAACTAAGCCCTGAGCAACCCAACACTCCAAGGTGAAGAGAATGAAGAAGGAACCATTGTAATGTAGGGGGAGATCCAAGAGACAAGGAGAGCAGAGGAGTAAAAGGAAAACTGAAAGTCAAGGAGGCATTTGAGCAANGAATTGGGAAGATGAGAACCACTGACTTTGCAGGTAAATACCTTGGAAAGAGGAATTAGGGGGAACATTTGGTCACAGCTGAGATTCTGAGAGGAGGGAGGTTAAGAAGGAAGGAGGCCGTGATGGCTTTACAAAAGTAAGGGAAACGTTTTTAAGAATTGCCACAAAGAAGTGTGGAGAAATGGAGCAGATTTGGAAAAATGTGTAGGTAAAAAGGATTCCTTGGGTTTTGTTCTTTGAGACTGGAGACATACTGTACTTACGTGATGATACAGATANTCCAGAAAACATGGGTACTTTCTTAAATAGATGGGGAGTTTCACTTAACCCAAAGTGAAGTCTCTGACATGGGCACAAGGAGGTTTGGGCCACATCATTCTGGATTAATTACAAAGAAAATGGGTGTGGCTGAGGACATACCTCANTTGAGAGAGTGCTCACCTAGGGTGTGTGAACCCCTGGTCCCATCACACCTAAAATCCCAGCATTTGGGGTGTAGAAGCAGGAGGATCAGGAGTTCAAGGTCATCCTCAGCTACATAGCAAGCTCAAGGCCAGCCTGTCTCCAAAAAATAGGTTAATTTAACCTAAAAAGAAAGTGGTTGACAGACAATANACAGTAGTGTTAGTATGATTTCTTAGTGACAACCTTTTCTAAGCCCTGTTGATGCTGGAAAATAGAGGAAAGAGTGAGCAAAGGAACGGGAGATNCAGGAAGGCTCAAAGAGGAGACTGAGAAAGAGATCAGAGCTGGGTCTGTCAGATCCAACATGAGTAGCTGAATCAAAAATTTGGCCTGGGAAGTTTTATTTAATGTACAGNTTGATTAATGTTTTATGAATTGTTTCTACTATATTGATGTGTGGTGTGCTTGATANGAAAACAGTCAGACAAAATAGTGTATAGGATAAAAAGATGAACACACATTTTCTTTCTCCCCTGAGTGTACCACTATTAACACTTTGGTGTGCGTTCTTATGTATGTATGTGTACACCNTACATACACATATCTATTACTTATGATTACTTTACAAAAGCCAGATCATATACTATTTATACTATTCTGTAATTTGTTCTTTATACATAACAAGGTCTTTTGTACTTTTCCATCTCAGTGAAACTAGCTCTGCCTTCTGCCTTATAAAAATGTGAATAGAAAATACATGAACATGATACACTATATATAGGACAACNNGATAGTCTTCCAATCTCCCAGCCAATTTCTCCCCAGAGAAAACCACTATTACCACTTCCTTAAATGTCTTTCCACAGTCACACAATGCATAGAAACATACTGAACATACATATGCATGTGCTTATACAAACAGTAGCACANCGCACATATTCTTCTGTACTTTGCCTATTAAAGGTAGTTATATATCTTGAAAGTGATTCCATATAGAGAACTACCCTATTCCCNTAAATGACAACATAGTGTTCTATTGTATCTTTATTTCATCAAATTCCATACTTGGGCATTTCTAATTTTTCACACTTAGCTAAACACAACCACATTAAATAAAAATTAGCATGTAGTCAGTAACAACAACCAAAAAAGGAGAGAATAAATTGAAACTAAAGGAAAAAAAAAAAAGCAGTTGAGAGCATGTAAAGAATTGTGCATTGAGACTAAGTTTAGAGCTGAGGTAGAGTAATAGAGTCCTTGCATAGCATGCAAAAGGCCCTAGGTTCAATCTTGAGCACTGCAAATCAATATATGTATAAAATAATAAAGTCTGAGGCTAAAGCTTTGTCTAGGAGATGTTGAAGTAAATATTTGAAAGACAATTTGAAATCCTAAGTCCCAATGTTCTTATCAAGAAAGAACTGGCTGTCTTTGTTACTTTCAAGCAAGATACATGAAGGAGGAGCCCCTCTGTTTTGATGCCCTACACCTCTGAATTAACCTTGATGCAACATCTTTCTTAAACCAGTCAATAAATAGTTAAAACTCGGCTTCTAAGCTTACGTGGAGATTCATATCCACATGTGGGTCACGCAACTGAATGTAGGGNTTGNGAAAAATGTTGCAGCAGTGAAGGGTTTCTGAGTGTAGAGTAACCAATAGTTAATTTAAATTCAAATGCGTAACCAATCCGAGGTGTTTCTGGCCATGCTCACCTGTGCGGCATCCCACAAGTTCATTGTGTCCTTGGATCTAAGGGCATGGAACATGCACATTTAACACTTCACATGTTGCATGCAACAGCAACAAATGCTGACCTAAGAATACTTGTAGCTGGAAGTTTTCCTGTGTCCTGCTTGGTNCTTCAGCTGCTCAGACCCAAATAAACATACAGAGGCTTATATTAATGACAAACTGTATGGCCATGGCCTATGGCTCAAGCTTCTTGCTAGCTAGCTCTTATAACTAAACTCAGCCCATTTCTATTAATCTATGTGTCGCCATGTGTTCCATGGCTTTACCTGTGTGTCATTACATGCTGCTCTCTGGACGGCGGATGGTGTCTCCCCACTCTGCCTTTCTTCTTCCTGTCTCTCTCTTCAATTTCCCGCCTAGCTATAACCTGACTTGCCATAAGCCAAACAGCTTTATTTATCAACCAATCAGAGCAACACATAGTCACAGCGTACAGAAAGATCTCCCACAGCAAATATTCTATCCCATGTATCACAATGTTATTATTATCTCTACAGTGCTTTCTGCCAGCTTAGAGACACAGTGGTTTAATTATAGAGAACAGAGACTTTTAATATTTACTTGTCATTATTTCTAATATGTAGGTATCAAACTAGTATATTTTTTGAATTGGAATGGATTCAAATGTTTGATTTTTAAGTTTGTTATTTTATTTACTGACTTGGTTTTATTTTTAAATTTATTGAATGAGTTTTGGCTTGGGATTAAGACAGAATTGCCAGCAATCTCTGAAATGACCCTAAATATANNTCTGCCATCTTTTCACTCTTCTGTCATTTTGCAAATTTTTATATGAAGTAGTATTCTCAGCATTGATGGTTATAAAATCAAAATAATAATCAACTCTGGAGAATGTTGAAGATGTTCCGTGTCCTGCCAATATCAAATATTCTACCAAGATGTAATTCTTCCTGTCANAATGAGCAAGCACCTGCATCTCTTTAGTATACAATTTTTTTATCTTTAATATATAGTAAAATTGTCAAATGATGGTGGCATATGCCTTTAATCCCAGCACTTGGGAGGCAGAGACAGGCCTGTGAGATTGAGGCCAGCCTGGTCTACAGAGTAGGACAGACTACAAAGCTACTCTAAAGAAAACCCCTGTCTCGAAAAACATATATAGATATGAATAATTCATATATACGAATTATTTTNAAATATATTTCTTAATGATTTATTATGAGTAAATGTTTGATTTATAGAACTACTTTACATACCTGGTGTCATATAAAAATTTCTCAAGGGAAAGGGACCATGAATTAAAACAGTTTAAGAAACCCTGGTCTAAATGGTCACTTTTAGTTACCAAGCATGCCTGGCTAAGAAATAACGCTCCTCTGTGTGGCAATGGCTATTGTGATGATATGTTTTAGAGGGGTATATTATACAGATTGCAATCAAATTAGAATTATTGAAATAATTTATTTGCCATGAAAAAAAAATCAAAATATATAGTTCCTTTTATGTAAAATGAATTATTAACTAAATTGACAAAACAGACTTTTTAGAGTCAGGAATCTTTTTTTTCNAGGGGTGGGTGGTGTATTGTTGCTGTTGTTGTTGGGTTTTAAGATAGAGTCTCTCTATGTAGCCCAGTCACAGCTCCAACATGAGATTCTCCTACTTAAGCCTCCTGAGTGCTAGAATTTCACCACACCCAAAGAGCAGAGGCTGGAGGGATGGCAGTTCTGTGACCACTGGGTAAATGGGTGAAATTCAATCATTTGATTCTCTTCGCTTGGATTCAGTGTCTTTCCTTCAACATGCTGGAAGGAAGAGGAATGTGAAGATACACGGCAGATGGGTTTCAAACGTGATTTTTATGTAATCAGGTTACTATGACTGGTCAAGTGACAGGAAGCAGGGATACCNGAGTCAAAGAGACGTTTATATGAGAATCAGCGGTCTTTACTAACGCCATGCCTTGCACCTACCTGCTTCCCTAACCAGCTGAGAACCTTTAAGAGAGCCAGAACTTTCAGTGACTTGCTCCATAAGTTATGGGAAATAAGCACTGTGGTTTTTGTTTTGTTTTGTGCTTTTGCTTTTCTTCCTTTTGTATGTGTGTGTGTGTGTCTTTTTTTGGAAATAGTTTTTTTTCCCCTCAGATAATATATCCCCTCTCTCTAGTTCTCCCATTTCCTCCTCACCTCTCTTCCCATCTAAAGCCTTTCTGTCTTTCATCAGAAAACAGGCTTCTAAGAGATAAAAATAAATTACAATATGATAAGATAAAACAAAAACTAACAAATTGGAATTGGACAAAATAAACAAACAGAAGGAAAAGAGCCCCCCAAAAGGCATAAGAGTCAGAGACCTACTCAGGAAGCCCCAAAAACATAAAACATAAAAACACTAAACTGACCAGGTGGTGGTGGCGCACACCTTTAATCCCAGCACTCGGGAGGCAGAGGCAGGCAGATCTCTGAGTTCGAGGCCAGCCTGGGCTACCGAGTGAGTTCTAGGAAAGGCCAAAGCTACACAGAGAAACCCTGTCTCGAACCCCCCCCCAAAAAAAACCCCACTAAACTGGAAGCCATAATATATGTGCAGAGGACCTAGTGCAGACCTTGTGCAGGCCCTGTGCATGCTACTGTGGTTTCTGTGAGTTCATAGGAGCTTTGCTCATGTTAATTTAGAGGGTCTTGTTTCCTTGGTGTCCTCCATCCCTCTAGCTCTTATATTCTTTCTGCCTCCTCTTCTGTGGTGTTCCCTGAGCCCTGGGGGAAGGGATTTGATGGAGACATCCCATTTAGGGCTATTTCAATGCCTCTCACTCTCTACATAATGTCTGCCTATGGGTCTTTATACTCCCATCTACTGCAGGAAGAAGCTTCTCTGATGATGCCTGAGCAAGAAACCCATCTATGAGTATAGCAGAATGTCATTAGGAGTAATGTTATTGCTATTTTTTTTCTTTTTTAGAACAGTAGTACTTGGTTTTATCCTAGGTCCCTGAGCTATGGAGTCTCAGGTTTTTGGTTACCCAAGCAGTGTTGAGTCTGGACATTTCATGGAGCTGTCCTTAAACTAAATCAGATATTGATTGGTTACTCCAACAAGCTTTGTGCCACCATTGCCCCAGCATATCTTGCAGGCGTAACAGCATCATAGATCAAAGGNTTTGTGGCTGGGTTGGTGTTTACATTTCTCTTTGGTAGCATGTAGAGTACCTTCCTGTACCAAAGATGAAAGCACATAGGGATGAAGGCTTTATTTAGGCACCAGATCAACTTCTCTCTCAGATGATTGAAGCATGTGTTTTAAACTATGAGAAGTAGACATGGCTTTCATATCAGGGAGACCTGGGGTTAAATGCTGACTATATTTCTTATTGACTGTATAATATCAAAGGACTTGTTTAATCTTTTCNTGGACTTCGTCACTTGAGAAGCACTTAAGGTTGGCATGGGGCTGCCACAAAGAANTTCTGCCTTTGATCAATTTGTGAGTGAACTTAATCATCTACTCTGAACCACAAACTTAAGGCAATAGAGATGATCAATTGCTTATCTCACAAAGGATTGCAAATATAAAGTATATAAATACAGAATTATAAAGCTGGATATAGCTTTATAACTGTTAGGATCCTCCTCAATAGCCTTCCATTTTATACATGAGGGAAGCAAGGTTGAGAAGATCAAGAGACTTGTTCCAGGTCACAGAACTGAAGGTCAGAATTAGAGATGTTCCCTGTTTTCCAGCACCACACTTTTTCACCTCATGTCACTTTCAAGCCACATGTTCAATAAAAATGAAATTAATGTCCCTTAAAAAGCTGGTGGTAAGAATACTATTCTCTACTATTATAATGTATACTGTACTCGGTATGCATTATCACATAGCCTAAATCAAATCCCGTGACATGGCCCTCATTTCACCAATGACAGCATCAGAAAGCATGGAAAATCACCCTTGTCACTGCAGAGGTGGATCAAAAGACCCAGCGAAAAGTAGGCAATAGCTGAGGCTTCAGGACCCATCCAGAGTTGTTGGGGGAGATGGGGGATAGGAGGTGAGTTTCATATACCTTTCCAGGCCCCTAATCCGCTTTCCCAAGCTGGGCCTGNGGCTCCTGATCTTATGCCTCCTTGGAGGAGTCCTAAGATTCCCAAAAGCCTGATGCATTTTCCCATAACAACTTATCCTCCACTAGTGCAATCTGCCTTCTCTACTCCTACCCTCCTGACTGCTGCAGATGAATACAGATGAGTCCGTCTACACTGTGTTGATACTACAGTTTCCCGGTCCTGGGCATAAAGGAAGAAGCAGAGTCAGGTTAATTACTAACACTGCAAACCTCTAAAGCCAAGTCAGCAGATAATTTACCTGGTGGGGGGGGTGGGTAGGGGAAGAAAAAAAGAAAGAAAGGATGGAAAATCTTCTGGGCTCCTTCTCTAAAGCAAGTTAAACAAACAAACAAAAACCAGCTGGGTAGTGGTGGCCCACGCCTTTGATCCCAGCACTCAAGAAGAAGGGGCAGGCAGATCTCTGTGAGTTCGAGGCCAACCAGGTCTACAAAGGGAGTTCCAGGACAGGCAGGACTGTTTCACAGAGAAACCCTGTCTCCAAAAGCAAAACAACAACAACAGAAAAACCAATTGAATAGCTATACTCCCTGTCTGACTCACCAGACTCGTGAGTGAAAGGGAAGATTATCCACCTGGAGCATACCCAGTTCATTCTGGACATCTGCCTGGCTACCCAGGAATGAGTCCTGTGGGAATTATCAGCAAGCAGACTTGCCCAAACCTTGACCTGGAATCTGCCTCTGCATATATCCTAGAAGTCACACAGGACTCTACTTCAGCTCTGCCCACCATTAGGAAAGCAGCCATTACTTTTTGCATGGCCTCTAGCTCTATGGTGGCCATAGAATCCAGCAGACATAAATTTTCAAACTCGGCTAAGTGTTGACCTAATTCTAAAGCNCTCTGATGGCAACTTCGCCTCTGGGAGTCAGCCATACTCCTGAGTACTCTCTGCTAAGCGAGTGCCACCTTGTCTCTCTCCTCCACATCATCATTATAATTAATAAGCAACAATATCATCCCTCGTGGTTACATNCTTATTAGTTGTTAACTGGCCTTAGCGTCATTATCTCATTAAGCCTTTCCAGCTAAATTACTTTATCAGCTTCCCTCCGAAGGGGGTCTGTGCTGTCTACTTGCAAGGAATCCTAAGCACAAACAGGGAAAGTAAAAGGGAAAATCATGGGCATTTGGAGCAACTCCCAACATCAACTTTTTTTTTCAATTACCATTGTGTCTACTACTTTACATTGCTATAAATCCTCTCATGTAAGTGTTTCAAATAACACCCAGAAGCTCTTTAACTTATGACAACCATTTTTAAGGAGGGCGAAATGTTGCAGAAAACATACTATAAAATATTTACAACAACTTAAACTTCCTCCTTCCTCACCTCCTACACTTGTATTTGGATAATTGATCTCTAGTTCTTCTATGGGATGTTAAATTTNGAAATCTTATATTAAGNGCCGTGAAGAGGCTTGCTCACATACTCCCCACTTCAGTTACTCGAGACGCAATCTTTTCTTAACTTCCCGGATAATGCTCACCTTTTCTTTCCGTTAATAGCAATCATTTTATAAATCAACCTTTTACAAAGGGAGACGAAGACTATTCTACTCATAAATGAACGGCGAACACAGACTAATGCACTCCTCTGGATGTGCTTTCATCCCGAAAGAAGAATGACACTTACTGCTTCTTCTATTGTCCTGACTTTATGTGTTAACCNTGAACTGTATGGGTGTTTTCCACCTTTCTTTCTGGCTTGTGCACCTTCCCAAGAGGTCGGTGAGTCGCNGTGCAGAGTCGGAACTTGCCCTTTNACAGCCCCTTAGTCACATTTTGTTTCCCATTCCAATTATCTCCTCCCTCCTCTGCTTTCCTCTGTCCCTAATCATCTCCCATATAATTCATCATTCACCCCCACTTTCCCAAGTAATTTCCCCCTTCTAAATATCTTATTATTTCGTACTCCTTAGTGCACACGTTCTTCAGATCCCATTGTTCATTTGCTTTTCTCACAAATTGGGCCATCTTACTGGGTGTGCAGCCTTCTCTGTTCCATTGTCATGTTCCTCTGCCTCCATCCCTACTTACTAAATTCTTACTTTCCATCAGAGCAGGCCAGGAGTTGACACCACGGTACAGATACATCNCTTTGTCTCCTTGTTTGTTTACTTACTTGTTGAAACTCAATTATCATTATGGGGGGGGAACTGAAATTTGTAACTGGAAAGCACCCCCACAGAAGCAATCAAGGTCTAGTTTTTTTGTTTTGTTTTGTTTTGTTTTAACTCATCAGGGGCAATAAAGGAAATTCATCCTCAGNTGAAATAGTGGAAAATAATATTACTCTGAGGTAAATTAGCCATTTTTTTCTCCTTTGGAGATGAAGTCCAGCATGATGTTCAAAAGACCCTTCTGTTGTACNCTTCTGAGTTGAAAATAAACCCTAAATCTGAATCTCTCTTTACTCTGGGCTTCTTTTCTTGTCCATCGTTTTCTTGGAATNGCCTTTAGCTTTCCATTTTTGTATGTTGTATTTTGTTTTNAAAACTCCACAGGCTCCAAAGGCCTTGTCCTTCCTCTTTATTTACCTTTAATTTTTTAAAACCTCATAATGAATTCCTTTTAACAGTGGANACATTCATTATTTTCCTTTTGATTATTTTCTCAGCCTCAAGATCCTCGTTCCCTCATGGTTTTTCAGTGAATGTGTCCCTTTCTCAGATTTGTGTCAGGGACAAAAGGTCCANTTTCCCATCTTTGTTCCTTGTCACCTTTCCATGCTCATTCACTTCTCCTTAGCTGCTTGATTTTATTCCACANACACCCTGTACTTTATCCTGACCATGCTTTGCAGTTGGTATGGNTGCTGAATTTCCCCCACCCTGTCTCATTGTCAGGAGGGCAACCATGTTGTTCCCACAATGCCCCTGGATGCTAGCAAAGGAAAGGCATCATGATCATGTACTTCATTAGCCATAAGACCAAGATGGTGGAATTAAACACACCAGTGAGAGGACACACGCATTACTTTATGCTTGTAGGAAGAATTGCAGCAATTCCCCAAATTCTATCTCTTTATTGAACTTCTCTGAAGAATAGTGCTCATTTTTCAAGGTTATTGATTTTCCCTTTCCATCACAGGTATATAACGTCCTTAAATGAGAATAGTTTAGTGAATTGTAAGCACAGAAACCTGGCATGTATTTCCCACATAATTTGCCCTTCTTTTACTGTAGACTGGAAATAGGTATAGACTGCTTGGGTGAAGGGAAAACCAGCATTTTGAATTAATTGACTAACTGTGTGTTTCTTTGAAAAGACCGGAGCATCCCTAAGTTCATCCTTTTTTAAAAAAAAATAATCTAAATTATCCAGTGTTTTTTCTAAAATATGACCCTTTCTCCCTCAGTTTTCTATTACAATTCACACACGATTTCTCTTGAGGTTCACTAGAGTCTAATTTTCTTCATTATTCAATTTGGTTCCTGTTAAGTGAAACAGACATTCACTGGCAAGAAGAACATTTAAATTTTGGCAAATAAGTTCATTAGTATTCAGAAAGCATTGCAACCCTCATGTTTAATAAATCTTTCCATTACAGAGTAAGAAATCGTACAAAATAGTCACACAAATTAGCAATGGGGCCACCAAGAGAGTACATTCAACCTTAATAAAAAGATGTCTTAGTTTATCAATTTTCTGTCAATCATTAAAACAAGAAAGATGAAACTTGCAATTATATACAAGGAGACATAACTCCTAATTCTTTCCATCCTACCTGAAACAGAAGAGTTTTAATTGCTTGGAAAAAAATAAGATTTTTCCTTTCTCTTGAGGGATAAAGAAAACATATAAGTTGCCTTAAGGTCAATGGTTGGAACTACCACACACCAGACCACTCAGATGAGAAGTAGGAAGAGCAGTCTACCCTCTCTCCACTTTGTCTTCACAGAGCTGATATGCAGACACTTGGAAGTGTGAAAGTGCTCAACAGACCGTTCTCCTCATTAGAATGTTTAGAATTACATAGGTTTACTGATTCTACTTCTGCAGAAAGGGAGGAATGCTGCACTACATATTTGAAAATGAGCTGGTCATGGCTGCATGACTGTAATCCCAATGGTCTACCCATATGGAGACAGAAGAATCAGAAGTTCGAAGCCAGCCTCAGCCCAAGGTCAGTTTGGGTTACCTGTGACTCTATCTCAAACCACAAACATTTTTACTTTAAAGTTCTTTTTTTTTCAGACAATATATTTTTATCATGTAGTTTCCAACTCCACACAGATCCTCCCCACCTCCCTATCCACCCAACTTCCTGTTATTTCTCTTTCAAAAGTGAAAAGCAACAACAAAAATCAAAGCATATAAACAAACTAAAAAAGAAAGAAAATCAATAAGACAAAAAAATAGAAAGAATATAGTAGACATGGATTCCAAAAAAATTATATTTGAATGTTTGTTAATTATTTAAGTTTTTTTGATTTATTTCATCTTTGTTAGCATTTAGACATCTGTACTGGCCTGCCCTTAGGGTCCTGACAGGATATACCTCAGGTGCAGCCACTAAGAACACCCCTCGTGCACATTCACTATGTTTCCTTATAAAAGGCAGGCCTTGTACACCTTCCCATCTCTCTCTTTCTCTTCCTTCCCTCTCATCCCNAGGGACTGGTCTCTGCCCCCTTTTCTGCCCCTACTCTCCCCTCCCCTCAATAAACCTCCTACACAGGCCCTGTTGTATGGTGTGACTCCTTCCCACCATTTTTAAAATACAACAACCTTGGCCCCTTGTTTCTCTAACCTCCTATCAGAAAAGTTTATCTCATGAACTTTATACTGTCTTTGATATATTTGCCAGGTAGGAAATAAAGACAAGAAGAGGAGATGAATATTATCCTTGGTAGTGATATATACCTACATAAAGAAAGGCAATAGAGACAGTAAGAGCCCTTGGTCATAGAGAANTGTAGACATTACCTGGAGGTACCTATTCCTTGACCTGGACTGAGAAAGAAAATTGAAAGCCAAGAGTCATTCATTTTACCACTTAAATTGAAATGTCTGAAGTCATTCCCTATGATAAAAATACTCAAAACAAATAGTATATGTCAACAGCTCTGAACTTGAAATTCCATTGTTTTGTGTATCCATAAAATATGTCCTGGACTTAAAAATAAGTATTCAGNGGATTTGTTGATAATGAAATAGAAATGAGAAATTGCTAAAAGGATTCCCAATGAGGTCAGAGCTCACAGCAACATTTTTGTCTGATTAGTGTTTTTCCATTCCTTTTTTAAGAAGTGGCAAGCCCTGAGGATGATGCAGAGAAACACAGTGTANAGAAAGTATGTCTATTTATTGAGAAGTATTTTTTGGTTTAGATTCTTTCTATCTGGGCAAGGATGGGTTGCAGGGAGTAGAGTATTCANTATTCTCCACNGGCTGGGGGGTGGTCCTTCTGCACACATCCCAGAAGGAAAATGTCCCTCTTTCTTATACCTGGAGAAAGTTCTTTTTGTGGTACCCCTGGGTCTGAACAGTTACTTGAATGTGTATCTTAGTGCTTGATAAAATTGCTTAGGGACTATGTGGCCCCTGCTTGCAGGTGGTTACCTCAAGGGTGCTACAACACACTGCCTAGATACAACTGCTCCTCTCCAGTGAAAATGCCAGAAGGTTAAAAAAAAGGAAAGGATCTCTGGAAAAATGAAGGGAGTCTGGGAAGTGTCAGGTTCATTGTGTATCTCCAACCCAACACATATCTGATGCATGGCACATAGCATTAGCTCAGTAGGGATATGAAGAAGCAAAGGACATGAGGAAAGGCAGCAAGCAGCAATGAAGGAGGACACAGAGTCAGCATCTTCATAACTCCAGAGAAGAACTCAATGTGTACTTAAAAAGTTGATAAAGCAGACATTCCCTCAAAAACTTAAAAAAAAAAAGTTTATGTAGCTGCTGAATGTATTTAATCTAGCAACTGAAGGCAGGGTATTTTGAAACTGAACCCTGTAGCCTGGGGCCTGATGTTAAGACTTTCAGAGTGCCAGGTGGTAATGGTGCACACCTTTGATCCCAGCACTCACTAGGTCGGCAGAGAAAAGTGGAGCTCTGTGAGTTCAAGGCCAGCCTGATCCACAAAGCGAGTTCCAGGACAGGCT
>LZPO01034949.1:72147-95247 GCA_001675575.1 Neotoma lepida
CACACACACACACACACACACACTTTGAAATTTACCTGCTGCCAACTTGTTAGTTATTTGAATAAACATTATTTCTGCCACATGCCTTAGCACCAAATAGTACCTTGCAGTCAGTTTAAAAACCTTTATCAAAGTTGGAGTACAGTATTATTTTGACACNAGACAGTCCTTTGCTTTTGTGTGGAATCACTGTGTTGCCTGAACAGCGTATGATTTCGCTTTTGTGCAGACAATCAGCAGGTCATTAGTGTACCATACAAATCGCCCTGGACTCAGGATGGAACCCTAGGGGACTGAAGCCATAATAGACTGGAAAGTAGATACAGTGTTGCTGACAGTTACCTCTGATGGCAGTTAAAAGGTATGATTGCAACCACACGACAACTTAATATAACAGATCCCTGAGCTGTTCACAAGGCAAATTCTGATTAATAGTGTNAATAATCATTGTGAATTTTTAAGTTCTATGAAGCGGTCCATTTTAGCCTACCACTAGAGCACAAAACTGCACAGTTATTTATGAAATAAATATTTTATCACTCTTTTGTTCCTATTGGTTTTACAACTTGATGAACATGAGTTTACTCAGATACAGGAGGTGAAAGAGTTTTGCTGAATGTTGAAAGGGTTCAGGATGAAATTCTTGAATAAGAAAAGGAGTATGAGTTATACTGAAAGTCCGTACATGAACTGGAATTTTCCATCTTTACATACATACTACACACACACATGAGTACACACACACACACACACACACACACACACACACACACACAGGGTCTATTTCACTCTATCCACATCTGGTAATGATGTGGACATAATGAAAAGATTTCAGATTCCCTCCAGAAAGCCCTTAGGCTACAAGCAAAGCATCCTACATCTAATAAACCTATCTTAGCTAGATCTCCCATATGGCAAAGCCCTGTTTTGCTTTATTCCAACAAATTGGTCCATGGATTCCTCTCACAGCTGTTGCTACTATTGTTTATGAGCCATTGAATCCTGGCAACACTCCAGAGACCAATGTGTAACAGATACAGGATATCCCATCACTGAGCTGTGTGCACATGAAGTGATGTCACCTGTGAGGAGGCCTGAACNCCCAGGAAATGTAAGGGCAGGACACAACTAATGGAACAAGGGGACAAAGAAATTTAATCACAAATTATCAGGACACTGAGTGTTAGGAGAAAAATCAAAGTTGGTTTCTAAGACAGATTACCACCTAGGCGATACAGATGCTGAATAAGTTAGAAAATAAATATTTTGTTCTGAGAATTTCCCCTCTGTTATTTGCCATCTCAGTTTGGTTTGACATAAGAAACATTGGTATCCCTGTACTGGTACTGAAGGGGGAAGGGCGCTCTGGCTGTGGGGGACCATCCTTCTGGGGTAGAAAGCTGGGAGACTTTCTAAAGCAGTTTTTCCTAGCTACCACAACATTTAGAAAGTTTACCATACATGCCATATAAACACTCCCAATCTGTAAAAAGAAACAGGCTTTTCTTAATCCTAACTTCAGTTCGTTGGCTTTGTATATTCTGAAAGTTCCCTCCTCAATTTATAACTTCCATACATAACAACAATTACTTTTTTGTTTTGCTATGACACTCTTAGAATTAGTTGTCAATATACTAAAAAATAAGCAAGCAAGTTAAACTGAAGTAATGTCTGAAAAATAAAGCCTGTTTAATAGCAAATCTATAGATCAAATCCGTATGTTTAAAACAACTTTACAGCCATCATCAAGAAATGGATCTGAAATTACAAATTAGCGATATTAGCAAACTATCAGTCATTATTGCCAATATGTAGAGATAATCTGAACTCTTGTGATTTGTCTGCATGAGTCCCAGGGACAGAGTTACATAAGGACTTTGAGTTGACCAACACCATCATCAGGCTTTCAGAGGTGTCCTTCCCTAGAAGTTTCCTTCTCCAACCCACTTCCCTTTCAATCTCAGACAAGTACTTTATGAAACTTACAAGAAAAGACTCTACCTGCTCTGTAGTGATTTGAGGTTCCTGTTTGCAGCTTAGGGGCGAACTCCTCCTCTTTTTCCACNGTCTTTCCTTTAGAGCTTTCCCTCCTTTCTTTTCTTCTGGACTTTCCCCTCCCCCATGCTTTGAGCATTAATTTGAAAGCTCCCATTTTCTACACTCTAAGGAAAAAGAGGATGGTTCTAAAAACAGAGGCCAGGCTCGGGAGAGCAAGCGANCATGAAAAGATAAGAACTTCGAAGCTCCTCAACCTATGACCCTCAGCTTCTGTTCCTNTGAGAGCCAGAAACGGCTGCACATTCTAGACAGGCTAAAATGAAAGAGACAATGGAGGGGAGAGACTACTGGAAGGAAGATCCACTTGGAGTTCTTCCCTTCCTTCCTCACAACCTATCTCCAGTAGTCCTCACTCTCCTGGAGGGATGGAATCCATTGAAGAATTTTAAAGTACATAGAAGGGATTAAATGATAGGAAATAAACTCCCACTTGCGAAAGCAAAACCAAAACATCACCAGCATGCACACACCCAGACACATGCACTTCCCAGGGCNTCTTCATTCATTGCTCAAATGTTTTCCACTGCCACCCCACCCACTCTTCCAGGCTAACACATACCACCAGGCCCACCTCACACCTGAACTTCTGGTTGAGCCAGAAGAGCACTGGAAGTTTGGGGGCAGGGCCAGGAACCCAGCAAGGCCTCNGGCCATATAGGCACAGCCACCATCTGCACAGTGCTGGAAGCTCATGCCCTCTAAAACCACCCCTGGAAAGTTGGGTAGGAGGGGCAGCTGGCAAGGCCTGAGACAATTTGGGTTGATACCAAGATGGCTTCACTCATCTTCCACCAAGTTCTAGTCCTGGCTACATTGTTAGAAGGTGCCAGAATGTCCTAATTCCAAGTCCCAACTTCCGGTTAAACCAGAACCTGGACATTCAGAGGAGGACCCAGGAATGTGACCAGCCAGGTGTAGGGACATTGCTGCCACAGTTCTCTGTTTCTATGAATGCGTTCCAAGCCATCTACTAGTCTTTGTTAAACACTCAGAAATTCTGTTTAAAAAGAAAATCTTCTGTTATACTCTTTGATATGAACAATCAATAATGACTGTCATTTGTTGAACACTTCCTACACATGGGACTACACTCTGTGTAATAGGTCACTTAATCCTAACAACCACCCTATGAAGCAGGGACTATAATTATCTCTCCTTAACATACAATACAACTGAAACCTGGAAGGATAAAATAACTTAATTCCAGCTACTAAAGACTCAGATCCAGAATTCTATGACAGATAAAGCTGACTCTTCACATGTCCAGCCAAACTGTATAGAAAACCAAAATTCTATACATTTGACAACATTCTTCCTGGATAGGACTTTAAGGATCTTTGACCTCATTTGGTTAAGGAATAGAATTCAGTAGCAGGAGGCACATAGTTTACCTCTGTCTGTCAAGGTGCCTGAGGCCAGAAGTAGATTGAAGAAATGAGATAAGCAAGTGGCAGAGATAATCCACTTTGAAAACAGAACTGGAGGGGGCGGGCAAGCGAATGTGCACTCTTGGCTCAGTCTGTCCCAGAGCTGACTTTTCTCAGGTAAAAGCATTTCCCTTCTCTTTCAGGGGCAACCGAAAGATGAAATGGCAGGGGNAGGTGATGCAAAATGAGNCAGCAAGTAAAGACTCTTCCTGTGTAATCCTGGTGACCTGGGTTTGATCCCCAGAACCCATCTAAGAGTAGAAGGAGAGAACTGACTCCAGAAAACTATCCTTTGACCTCTGCACGCACACCATGGGACACACACCTACAACACATCATGAAAGCAAACACAGACACCAAGAAAAATAAAGAAATAAACAATTATTTTAAGGAAGAAAGAAACTGAAAATGTATNCACCTTGACTTCAGTCACAGCTCCAAATAGACAAATGCTAACATACAATGTGCTAATATCAGCCACCTACTTCTGAATTTTCCATGAATCATTTTTCTGAGAGATATGGACTTGATCCAAGGAGAAGCATAATAAAGTACCAAGAAAGTTCTGAGAACTTTATAAAGAAAACAATTGATGTAATCAGTGAAGACAGAGTCAACAGTATCTTCAAGTCAAAATGGTTCCTAGCTCTTAAAATAAGAACACTCATAACTTTATAGTAGCAATTATAAATGTAATTGATTATTTAGCATAATAGCACACACGTGTGCACATACACACCTCTCCCTCTCTCTCTCCCCCTCTCTCTCTCTCTCTCTCTCTGTGTGTGTGTGTGTGTGTGTGTGTGTGTGTGTGTGTGACAGTTTTCTCCTTCCACAGAGACCTTAAGAATTCTCATGCTGATGACTTTGGGGCATTAGGACTAAAAGATTACAATTGACCCAAATTGCTATCAGCACCCAGGAGTCTCCTACTGGCAGTTATCAAAGGAGTTCTCACTTCTGGTGAGCAATGAATAACAGCAGGATCTGAGTGCTTATCCTCCCATTCCCTTAAAGCTTCCCTGAAGCCGACAGCAGTATCCCTCCCTTATCCCTATGGATACTCTGCTACAGAATAGCCATGTGTAAAATCAGAATGAAAAATCCCAAACTAGGACTGCTCCAATCTCCATCAAAAACAGCAATCACAGTCAGGTGTGGTGGCACACGCCTTTCATCCCAGCACTTGGGAGGCAGAGGCAGGCAATTCTCTGAGTTGGGGGCCAGCCTGGTCTACACAGCGAGTTCCAGGACAACCAGGGCTTCACAGAGAAACCCTATCTCAAAAAACAAAATCAAGCAAACCAAACCAAAGAAAACAGCAGTCAGGGGCCTGAGTTATATTATCTACAGAGCGAGCCAGCTCTTATGGACATGAAATGATACAAAAATATATATCTAGTTGTTNCATGTACTGATTTTTAACTAATGCTTACTGAACGTCTGCTATGTGGGAGCTACCAGGAAATGAAGAAGCAATGACCACGGAGTGCCATATTCACAGAATAAAAATTCGGCATTTTGGTCTGAAACTCTAAACTGTTAGTAAGAGGTCATTCATGCCCAAAAGAACTTACAATCTAGTGTCCTATGCACTCTTTACAATCCATGTGACTCACCTCAGAGTGCACAGCCCGAGGGAATGATGCATGCAGGAGTAAGTTTGGAGAAGAGAGTCGGAAAGNGTCCAAGACAAAACAAATATGAATAAGACGTCAGAGGAAAAAGGAAGAATGACTACCAAGACAACAACATGGCTCCGTGTTCCAAGCTGGGTGGTGGGGCAGGTCAGCGGGACAACAATGAAGAAGCTATTGCTAAGAATTCAGCCTGTGTCACCTGTATTCCAAGTCACCACCAAGTTCACCACAATGTTCTCAAGGTTGGTACATGCTTTGTAGGGCATCTAGTAACATCTCGTGCCAGCTTACAGTTTGGGGTGGAAACCATACAAAATGTGGTGGCTTTATAGGGTTTGAACCTGAAAGAAAGCAAAATGTGGTGGTTTGAGCTGTATTTTTCTTTAAAGTTGTTTTTTTTGGGGGGGGGTACTCAGGCATGAAACTTCAGAGACAAGCTTGGGAAGTCCAATCGGAAACAATAAAACATTTTCCCATATACTTTCGATAACCACAGGAGGTAGGCTGCCAAGGGAGGCTACAGATGCTTGTTCTGAGTGTCTTCAGCAGGTTTTTGAGATGGACCAGGTAGGCCACATTTATATGACAAAAACTACCTTTGAAGTAAGGAAGATTGCCTTTTTCTGAACCAATTGTCTACATGGGGAAGAGACAGTACAGAAGGTTTTATGTACATTGTTGTGTTAATAATAAAACTCACTAGCGAATATTTCTTTGGCAGAAATATCTTGGTCAGCCTGCTGAGAACAGTTCCACAGCTTGAATCTGCAATGAGAGTAGGCAGTGTTTGTTTTCTATTAGATGTCTGCTATTAAGCCCACTTCAAATCATTCATGGAAAAGTGTAGAGTATAAATAAATAGGAAGTGTCTCCAACGAGGTGGCAGAAATGAAAATCCACAGGTGTGGCAAAACTCACTGTTTTTCTTACTGCTTTTCATTCTTAATCTTAGGGTCTAGATCCCAGTTTAAAATAGGGATCTCACCCTTCCCTTCCTTTCTTGGGTCCCCTTGTAAGGAGTAGATAGCTGAAATGCCTCATGGGAACATGGCAATGTAGGGCTAGCTATCTGGGGTAGTAAGCAAGATGGCTCTGTGATGGCTTAGGAGTGCCTTAGCTGAAAGCAAGAAAATCGAACCTCCCCAAGCTTGTTTTGCAGATTTCTGGGAGGCCCATTCTTTGGATATGCAACCAAACCAAACACCTACTTCATTCTTAGTCTAAGGAGATCAAGATCCCTTCGTTGACAATGGAAATTCTACTTTCTCACAACGAATGCAATTTCTTCTTCTTTTATAATTTCGTGTTGCTTTCTTTTCTTTTTGGAGGAACATTATAAACATTCATTGTAATGTGCATGACGAGCACAGGAGGAATCATCCTTTTTACCACTGCATGCAAATATTCATAAGTTATCCTGAAAGCTCGTACTGTGGACCTTATGCCTTCAACACACTTAATAATCCAAGATGGGGCATTGGTTTAACTGTTCCTTTGGTGGAAGAAAGAGTTTACAATCTAACTAAATTAGCCTTGCAGGGGGTGATTAATCTTCTTAAGAAAACAAATGTCTTTCAAACACTCCACTATCCACTGTTTCTGGCGATTAATGAAATAATTACCAAGAGTTCTGGCCTATGTATGAAGTAGACCAGCTATGAATCTCAGACGAAGAGTCTTTGTCCCTGGCTTGCAGAAATGTGACCTGAATGGTAGATAACAACATTCCAGAATTTTGTTTTTGTTTTGAATTGCTTTGATTCAATTTTGAGACAAGGTCTCATAGTGGAACCCTAGCTGGCCTGGAATTCGCTATGTAGTTCAGGATGCCTTCAAACATTTGGCAATCCTCCTGTCTCAACCACCACAGTGCTAGGATTACAGGCATTAGCCACCATGCCCACCTAGTGTTCTACAATTTGCACATACATGTTTTTTTCCTGGTCTGCCCTCAAATAAGCCTTCCATAATAATGAAATTTTCTAGTACTTCTACTGGAGTTATTCAAACTCAAGGAGCCAATGAGGGAAGGTTAAATAATTGTTTTTTGAGATGTCTATGGTGGCCCACACTCAGGAGCAGAGGCAAGATTTCAAGTCAGTCTAGGCTGCACAGTGAGTTCCCCAGCAGCTGGTGCTATGAGACCAGGGCAGTAGGAGGGGGAATTTTCTTCTATTAACTACTGTCACAAATACACAGGACCTTCATTCAAGGCTATGATTTAATCAGATTCACTGGGAACCCATTTGGCCAAGGCATTGTAAGGCTAAAATGTAACTATTAATATCCACATGGATTGTTGTAATCACCATGCACCTGAACCATGTGTCCAAGGAGTGGACAGGTGACCCAACTTGTTCACAAGGTCTTCAATTAAACTAGCTAATTCTCCAAAGACAGTTTGTTCTGAAAACATCATCTTACTACAGAGGCACAATCAAAACTCTTTCACAAAGTTACTTATGGGAATAATGTGTTCCATTCACCAATCTTTCTAAAGAATCGATGGCATTTTCTATGTAGAGAAAATTAAATTTAGAAGAATCCACCCAATTGCAACTGACTTATAAAGACATGCAAAGCAGAAAGTAAAAGACTGGATGTTTCACACTGTTTACTACTCATCAGACTCAGTTGTGAGCTCTAAAAAAGATAAACGTTGTCATTTATATTCCAGGGAAGGAGACAAAGAAAGCAATAATTACAATAAAACCTGTGAAATGCTGTAAAAGAAGCAAGCACTGGGTACTAGACAGGCTTGAAAACAAGGACTTAATTTTAAGTATCAGAGAAGATTTGCAGGCCTGATGTCACTTGAGCTGAGTTGGAGATGCTGGACAACAGTTAAACAAGTGGTCAATGAGCCAGAGAGGCTTCCTAGAGCAGGAGGGGTAGTCTGTGTGTTTTATCAACACAAAGGTCTTGATAAAACCAAATTTGATGTTGACCTTAAGCATTACCTTGTACTCTCTGAACATTCTCTTTTACACCACACCTTGCTAAGTACTTTCCAGGCATTTCTCTTGTCTAACTTGACATTCACAGTGTCAGTTGGTTCTATTCCAACTGTCAGTTTTCCAATTGTTCTGAAAGGAAACTGTGGCTCCGGAAAGTAACATAACTTGTTCGTGTACAAGTTCTTGTACCTAACAGTCAGGCTCCAGAGCCCATGCTTCTCAGAGGAGTCTACTACCTCCCAGGGATTCCAGAAAAAGGAGCTTGTCTTTCCTCAGGAGGCAACAGGAAGCCTCTAAGAAATATAACCAATTGGCTGGGACCCTTAATCCAGCACTTGGGAGGGAGAGGCAGAACTCTCTGAGTCCAAGGCCAGCCTGGTCTACAGAAGTGAGTTCCAGGACAGCCAGGGCTACACAGAGAAACCCTGTCTTGAAAAACCAGAAAATAGAAAAGAAAGAAAGAAAAGAAATTTAGGCAACTCTCCTAAAAGTAAGCATTAATAGTTTTTTGTTTTTAGAGAAATGACTTGTATTCTTCGGCAATTTTTTTAACCCTTTGGATCAATGTTTGATTCCCACTAGCTCAATGTGATTTTCACCTTTGTTAGAAAAGTGATTTAAGAGTGCTCTTTCTGAAGATGGAGATGCAGCTCAGTGGTTAAGAGCATTTACTGCTCTTACAGAGGACCAGGTTCAGTTTGCAGCTTCTACATCACAGCTCACAACCTTCTATAACTCCAGTTCCAGGGGAGACAATGGACATGGTTCTAGGGAGATGTGATGGCTCAGGGCACCAGGTAGGCACATGGTACACACACATACATACAACTTCCAGAATAAAGAGCAGCAACAGTGATGTGATTTCCAGGAATGGGAGCTATATTGTGCCCATTCTGATACATTTTTTTATGCACCCTACAGAATCTAGCATGGTTGTCACACCACACAAACATGGTAGACTCCATTACTGTATCTACTCTCCTAAAGGCAGCATAGATTCCTAGACCTTGAAATTGTCAGTTCAAAATTCTTCAGCAATCTTTGCTTCATAATTGATGGTTCTTAAAGGGCAAGATTTGCTTAGAACCATGTAAGAGGCAGAAGGGTGGAACTACACTGATCTAAAATGATTTAATTTTCTAGAAAATTACTACTTTCTACAAGCTGTATAAACTTTAATTAAAAAGACAAGGAAGTCTATTCTTCTCACACACATGAGACATGCTAGACTCTTGGGATTCTGGTTGAGAGAGAAAGAGAACGAGAGAGAGAGGACTGAAAAGATTGCCATTTCTAACAAAACTCTAAATATAATTAAGATGGAATGTTTATTGCCATGTTTAATGACTAACAAGTAACCAACATTTGTTGCTTTTTCCTGGAGAAAGTCTTAACTTCAAGTTTTGTATAAAGCCAAGTTATAAAGTGAACTCAGAGCTACACTAAGCCATAAGTTAAGGCAGTGAACCTGTCAGGTCATATATCAAGATATTCTCAGCTAAACACCACCCAAATGAGTATTCCTGTGATTCTTAATGCAACGCTTTTGTCTCTATGTTCAAACAAAATGTCCCCAGCCCCTTATGAAGGAATATCTTGATAATGTCCACTGCAAGTTCTCTAGAACCAGATTTAGAAGAGTGGATCCTGGAGAGGGAGGGGGATGAGAGGATGAGGGCAAAGACTGCACCTGGAAACACCCTCAGCAATTCCAGAGACACACTAGGGCCGCACAAGTCCTCCCCTCAAGGAGCAATGCGCACCATCCTCTTCCTTTCAGCCTCTTTCTCCCTGAATTCTCTCTCTCCACTTTAGATGGCTTTCCAAGCTTTGTTACCAAACCAGTGGGCAAAGGCATCTCAGAAGAGCGTATTTGGTTCATAGTAATTTAATGTACTTTGTCCTGCTTGTAAAAGGGTTTAGGTAGCTTGGCTGGTAGTGATTTGCACTGTCGTCAAGGTTGGCCTGTTGTGGTTAGATAAAAACCAACTTTAATAATGAGGATTTGCAGCGGAACCTCATTTAAAAAAAAAAAAAAACAAATTCAAATATCTGCATATGTTCCTTCCATGCTGCAAACTCCAAAGGAAGCTTGTGGTAGCTACAACTTCCTAAGCAGCCTCTTGCAATAGAGTGCTGAAGTGAGGGCAGAGAACTAGGAAATGAGGGGTAGGATATGTAGATAGTGCAAATGCTTATGATTATGTACACAGCACTTGAGTGTGTATGTAGCTCAGCCGTTTTTACCTACACAAACTGATTAACTCTGTGTGTGTGTGTGTGTGTGTGTGTGTGTGTTATATGAATGATCTGGTTTGAAACATGCTATAAAATTTATCTGTATGGACACATATAAGCACGGTGAAATGCTGTATTGTGTATATAAATATTAGATAGTATAAAATACTCCTGTAGTTGTTTGTTTAGGGATACCTTTGGATTAAATGTGTTTTGTAACAATCATTTCTTTCAAAGCCGTACACACACACACACCGCACTTCTTAGCTTTATAAAGTCTATTTTTTGGCAGTTCTTTTATCACATCTGTCATCTCCTAAGCATTGCTTAGCCGAAGCACTCAGACTTGCAATCTGAAATTGTCAATATCATCTTCTAATCTTTAAGTCTTAAATTATCTAAGATTAGTGACCATTATTCTGTGCTTCCAGGATATAGGGGTTAAAAAACAAAGGAAAAAATACAACTCTTCCCTGTCAGGCAATACGTTCCTGTGCAGGTCATGTTTGGGACGTGTATTGGGAGCATGGACTTGTGGGAATAAATAACCAGGTAGACATGGTGAATCCATGAACTCTGCTCTCTGGATCTGTAAGACAAAAGGTGGCTCCATCCAGGCTTAACTGCCCTGTTTTTACACCACAGTTTATTCATAATCCTATTTATACTTTCGAGTTTGTCAACTGGAGGTGGATGTTCTAAATGCAAGCAAGATATCAGAAAGGAAGGAAGGAAGGAAGGAATGTAATGAGAGAAAAATAAATGGGGCTCATCGTCCCAATAGAGCTGGAGTGGTGACCTGATGTCTACTATGATCTGCCTTCTGAGATCAAAGCAGGATTAGTGTGACTCTTTACTGTTTGCACCGCACACCTCGAAGCTCTGGAGATTTAGGCACTAAGTATAAATGCAGTCCCAGAACATAGGTGAAGCCAAGCCTGACTGGAGCGGGTTAATAACATGAGGGTTAGCTAATTGTGAAAAGTTATTTGGAATTTGGGAGGAAAATGCAGAATTTAAAGTACCTTTTCAATCCAGCTGCCTTTTCTTTTCTCCCTTTCTAGGGCAAGACTTTGGCTAGTTGAGGAGGCCGACCCTGAATGTCTTAATAGTCTCCATAATGACCTTCTAGCTCATTTGGAATGTTTTTGCCGCTGCCAGTGCACATGAAAAGGAAGGGGAACCCTGCTGCATGTTTTCACAGGAAAGCACTTTCACGTCGCTACAACCAGGCATTTACAAGAAGGATTTAAAAGGGGAGAAAATCTCTTAAAATATCAAAATGTTGCGCTTTTGTGTTTCCACCACATGGGACATTCCTGGATACTTGGAACCCCTAAAGAGTGAGTGGTTCTGCAGCCTTTCAGAACCGCGTGTTCTTTTGTTGAAGAAAAAGGCAAGTCCATATTCCTGGGATCTCAGAAGGTGAAGAAAATTTTTCATTTGTAAAGCTTAGCTTACACACCCCTTAGGGATGGGGGTGGGGAGCACTTCCCTGCTCCAAACTTGACTGATTTTAGCTGCATTACCTGGAAGAGGGCGCACCACAGAGTAGCTCAAACAAGCGGTTATAAGTGGACCCTGTACTCTCACTGCAAAGCAAGATCACGGGAATTGGGTGGGGGTGGGGCGTTGTCTCTAAGCCTAGGAAGTGATCCCACGGTCTCGGCTACGCAGTTTCAAGTACTCAACTTTTCCGCAATTCTTCTGGCCTACCTGCACCAAGACATCCACGTAACAAGAGGGGCCAATGCCTGACTCCAGCCCACCAGCAGAACCCTACCTCCTCCAGGCCCCCTTAGGTTAACGATCCAAGGCCTGGTCTTCCCATCAACCGCTTTCCACCTCCTCCCAGCTGGAAACCACACACCAAAGATAAGCTCCAAAGCCAAAGCCTAAGAAGTGTCTTAAGAGGAAGATACCCCAAAATTGAAGAGCAAAAGGTCTTACCTTACCACCGGACAGGCCCAGCCTGGGCGGGCACTCNAGGAGGTTTTACCTCCTATTGAACGTACTTCCTGAGGGTCCCCCAGGAGCTTGGAGTGTCTTTCCAGGGCAAGTGGTACAGAGGTTAGGAAAGGGGTCCCAGGTTCTGTAGCATCCTCGACAACGCCTTGAGTTCTGAGGCACTAGAATCCCTCTGAAGGAGAAATTCTCTTTCGAAGAACCTTTTGAGTTCTCTCAGATGGGAAAACTCCTGTCAGGTGGGGCTCTTCATTCCGAACACAATCCTCAGGTCACGAACTCGGGAGAGGGACTCCATGTGCCTGAACACTCCATCCACCCCCAGGTGCTTTTCTCTACAATAAATGCAAGCTCATTCNACTCTCTAAGGCCAGTTCCTCGTTTTATTTGGCTTTACCTGGCAGCGTGCTTTTCTCGTTATTATACTAATATTTTAAAAGGGAATTTTAGCTAAACTTGAATTGTTCTGCGATCTGTAACTAGACATCACAGCTACCTGGAACACCCTACTGCAAAGGTTCAAAACATCATTATTACCTTTTTTTCCCCTTTGTGCAGCCCTGGTTGGCCCAACTTTGACTTGTNACTAGAAACATCTGTGTACCTAAAAACACAGTAGTCTGGGAGACAGAATGAGCTCCTGGTTTTTTTAAGGAGATCTAAAATGTGAGTTTTGTTTCTTAATACCAGCTGACTCTCAGATATGATAAGTTCCTGCATTTTAAAGGTCTTTGTATTGCTGGAAATTTTCTAACCTCCTGTATTACTGAAAAATCGGAGTTAGAGTTCAACTGAAGTTGTTTCCTCCTGGCACCCCTCATGGGGGGGAGGGGAAGAGAGAGGGGAAGAGGGAGGAAGGGAAAGAGAGAGGTTGGTTGAGGGTTATATTTCTTAAATTTTCATTTTTTAAATGTCATATTTTAACAGCGATTCCTTGAGTTTCAATACGTGATCTTTGGAAACTAGCGAAGTATCCCAAATTTAAAGGAGAGACCTGCCCGCTTCCGTCTCTTTGTTAGACCTTTAGAGGCACAGTACACCAATTCTTTAAAGCAATTCTTTCAACTTGCAGCTCTCAACTTAGAAAAAGACTATAAAGAACGATGAATTTTGAAAATTAGCTAAACACATAACAGAGTGACTTTTATTTAGTTAACTTTATTTAGAGAGGAAAACGTTTAAATTAGCTAGGTCGTACCAAGCCCCCCCNTCCCCAAAGCAAAGCATCCTGAAATACATAACACGGTGGAGAGGGCTCTAAATTGTTTGCCCATCTAACAACGTTCATAGATGTGTAACTAGAGAGAAGTCCATATGAATAACAAGTAGTGTTGCTTGCAAATTATATTCCACCGAAATGCTGCTGGGTTTACCTAACATTGGAGTTGGAGTTGTGTGAAGATCAGCATGTATGTGGTTTATGTATATATAATTCTTATACTTCATATGTATTTAGATACACACTTCTTTTTAAATGTTTATGCAGTTAGTCACTTAGAGAGTATCAAAATAAATCTTGCTTCGGCTTCCCTGATCTCCCAGGTATTCCTAAACACTGATGAACAAAACTCTTTCTATGGGAAATGAAGAACTACCCATTTAAAGGAGAGAATGGAAAGGGGAACTCGATTTATTCTCATTTGTTTATCGCTAGACTTTCCCCCCCACTCTGCAAATTCATTTGAATAGCTTTCAAGCCGGAAAATGGAAACGCGGCTCCTGCCCTCTATTTCAGCGGCGGCGGCAGCGTCCTGGCAACAGCGCAATTTTCTATCATCAAGGATAAATGGCATCGAACAGAACATTCTGANAGGGGGAAAAAAAGCTTCAGCCAAGGAGTCCATGATTGCTGGCCTTCCTGTCTGTCATCCCTTTACAAAATCCTCTCACAAACCTGAGCGGCATGCTGTCAGAGCTAATAACGTCTGCTGAAGGGGGCGGCGGGGGCACATAGTCTTCCCTGTACAATGTTCCCATTTATTAAATCGAGTGCTTATTTTAAAATTGCAAATATCTTTGTTTGGTTCAGTGAAAATTAAAACCAAGATGTAGGAAGTTACATGATGCAACAATTATTTGTGTCCTATCAGAGAATCAAATCCCCATCTCGCCCTGGTGAAGGTTGGGTGAGGGGGAAAGGGGATTCGGGGGGCAGGAGGTTCTGGTAGAAAAACACAAATCCGTTGGCTCTGCAGGTAAGCCGAGAGTCACTGACTGCTGGAGGAGCGCTACCTGTGTCTACTAGAAAGAAAGAGCTAACTGAGAGGCCCCGAGCGCATGTGGGCGCGGTCCAGGTCCCAAAGCTGCTGCGGGTGCGCCAGCTCCATCAGAAGCCCCAAGAGTTCCTGTGGGAGACTTCGAACTCACTGGTGGCTATTTGTCGCCCACGGNGGTGCCTTTCTGCAAAAGGCCATTCCCCTACTCCAGGCGAGGGGTCTCTGAAGTCTATGCGCCTACGTTGAGGGGTCTTGGACGCCCCGGGTGGCATTTATCAAGATGCAGGGACATAGGGGACTAAGAGCACCATCCATGCGCCTATAGGGGGCGGCTGACTCCAGACAGGCTTCTTAGCAGCCCCAGCTCTGGTTTGCAGGGAGTGCGTTCGGCTGGTGACCACCCATAATGCTTGTCCAGTTCTTGGCCCATAATGCCCTGTGCTTTCAACTTAAATCAACGCTGCCTGGGAGGTTGGAGAAGGGGTAAGGCAGCAATGGTTTCGGGCTGGAGAGCAATGATTTTGACACCCTTCTGTCAGATCGATCCATTGGGAGGTGGTGTGTGTGTGTGTGTGTGTGTGTGTGTGTGTGTGTGTGTGTCCCCGTATGTTTAAGCTCATTGTGTGGGGAGATATAAAGGAGGAGCCCTACAACTAACAGGAAAGTAGGTTTTCATATCCTTTAAAGCCAATCAATATAAAAGGAATGATGGTAGAAAGGGATGCATTGAGCCCTAAAATTTGGCGGNCCAAACCCCCAGTGAAACTTGAGGCCATGCTGGGTAGTCCTGTGTGCATGGGGATGGGAGTGGAGCTCAGGGCAGAGGGCTTGCAGAGAGGGGGGGGAGGGGGCTTTGAAGAAGTCAGTGCGCAGGCCAACGTCTGGCTCAAGAGGGCAAAGCAGGAGTGGGGAGCAGAGAGATGAGTGAGCAGTCCTAGAGGCTGGGAACCTTGGAAGCAGGCGACAGTTGGGGAAACCTTTGTTTAATGAGAAAGCCCAATTATTGCGCATCTGGAAGTCTTGGTCGCAACTGGTAGACGGAAGTGGGTACTGGAGGGATACAATGCGCATGCCTTAGGATTTGCATGCAAAGGTATACACGTGAGCCAACTCCTGCGCAGCCCTAGGGCTGCCACCAATAGAATCCCGCTTTTCCTAAGCCTCGGGGTCACATTGACATCTCATTTCCCCCACAATAGGCCTTTAAAGCCCACTTTAAAAATAAAGAGTGTTTTAGTATTGATCCTCTTCTAGATAGTGAAGATCTCTGTGGGAGGCACATTTTAGAACTATAAATACATTTACTACAAGTAAGGGTTAAAGTATTCAGAATTTGAGAAAAAGTTAAAGTCAGAAGAGAGGAGGCATTTCATGAGCCTGACTGAAAGCCTGAGATTGCTGTCTTCCTTCGCTGGGCCTTAGACCGTTGATGCCTCACGGGTTGTGTGAAAACTCACATGTCCTTAATTGACCAAATGAGCCCCACAAAACCAGAATCACTACCTGTGTGCTTGTCTTAGAAAAGTAGCCTCCAAACCCACTCTTTGCCCAGTCACACATGGTTACCAGGGAGATGGGAAGCTGGAACACCTGTGTTCCATCTCTCACCTTTGCCCAGACACCAGACAGAGGTCTATGGGCTGAGACCCATATGTTAGCTTTCACATCTGTGAAATGGAGCTAATTATAGAAAGACAGACGACTAGAAAGGTAGATAAGTGGCATGATTTCCACCCTGTCTGGGCCTCTNCTGACTGCTTCCAAGCTGAGGATCATGAGGTTGATTCCTGGGTTGATTCCCACAGAAGCGGTGGGTCAGCTGGGAAGTACTACTGTCCACCCCTTCTGCACACCAAAGCTGCTGCCTGCCCTGGATGTAGACCTTGCTGGCCATTATGAACCACCTTCCTCATCCTCCTCCCATATTGTCCTTCCAGAATTTGCTTCCTAAAGTGGGCCTTTAACACCTCTGTCTAAGGGATTCATACCCCATGACAAGAAAACCACTTCTTCTTGTGGCTGCAATAAAACAGGTGGAGATTATTACTTACAGCTTCCCCTTTCTGCACAACTCACAAGTTCCAACATCGGATTAAGTTGCAAGTGAACTTGCTCAGGTACCCAGGATGTTATGCTCAGCTCACACAATGTGATGCTTAGACCAAGCCAGCAGTTCCTCTGAGTTTCCCAACCTCAATTAAGGCCTCAATTATAACATACCTTAAAAAAAAAAAAGTGCGACAGAACTAAAAGTGTGATTACAACCCTTCAAAATGTGAGACACAAAAAGATGCCTTTGAGATCTTACCTGTTCTTGGAAATTCACTATTATTTAGTATTTGGCCACTATCAGGTCTGCATACAGCTTATATCATTTAATAGTCATGTCCATTTACAGAAAAGGAGAAATCCACTCAGGCTTCAGAAGTGCTTCCTTGCAACTTCTGTCCACAATAACTACCTTTTGTTCACAGTTGTGCTTTGCTCTTGTCTTTGCAAAATATTAAGCTTTTTTGGTAAACCAGATGAATAAAACCAGAGTGCTAACATCAGCCACAGAAGGCAAGGACTGAGCTGCAGACCTAGCAAGTGTGCTACAACCCAGCCTAGAATATTCTTTGAACATTTTGGATTTGGGGTGTTCTTCTTGTAAAAGACTTATATGCATCCTTTAAGAAATAGGAAAATAATAGTGTGTTTGAAATGAAATATAGGGGAAGAAAAAGAGCCTATCATCCAATCAATTATTTTACTGCTACCAGTTGAAGCCCAGCCCTGTTTCCCAGTGCTGTGGGTGGCTGGGATAAGAGAAGAGATTTTCCTCCTATTTCAAGGATAATTAAACCAACGCTAGTCTCAAATCCACAGCCTGGCCTCTTTCTAAGGTAGACTTCTACATCAGCAGNTTAGTCATCTAGAGAGGAACACTTGAGATGTGGGCTCCAGATCAGAACCAGAAAATCCAGCATCAGCCACAGCTTCGTTCTCTGAAACTGCTGTTTCCTAGGACCTCCCCTTCTAACCCCAGAGCCCTACAAAATCTCTTTGTCTCATATTTGTGGACCTCAAGTACCTATAGATTCTTTCCCATCCAGAGCAGAGCCAGGAGGAGGGGGGCACAGAGAGCAGGGAGGAGAGAGGATAAAGGAGAGGGGAGAGAGATTTCCTTCCCATGAGGAGCTAACCCTCTCTGATTTGATCAATTCCTGAAGATTGTTGAGGGCAATTACTTAAAAATGCAGTGCCACTCAGAGCTTCTTCCATGAGGACTCTGTGTCCATTAATCAGTTAGACAGACAAACCACCACACGGCAGGTTTTGGGAATTTACTATGGGAAATTCCTTTTCTCTAGTACTGGTCAGCAGGGNCAGGAAAGATAAGGGGCCTCTCAAAGGCCTTCCNTCTNAGGGAAGGGAACTTTTCTCCTTAGGAGTCTGTTGTATCCTAGGGTCTCCCTGACCTTCCCTCTGGAGTTAGTCTAAGGACTTTAAGGGTACTCNAGGCGCTCTCTCTCTCTCTCTCTCTCTCTCTCTCTCTCTCTCTCTCTCTCTCTCTCCTCTCTCCTAACCTAGAGTAGACAAGTAGGTACTCTATTCAGCTCCATTATAGACTCTAGAGTCCACAGGCCCTTGGGCGGGTAACTAGCCTAGCAGAGCATTGTCCCGACTGGCCCGCGTTTTCAAACAACTTGAATTACAGACTATATCTTGAATATGAATTAGCCTTCCGTGCTGGTGTGACTTTGCTTTGAAACTCAACTTGTCAAAGTATGGTTTTAATTAAAAGTCTTCCGGCCTGGAAAGATTACATGTTTTGTAAAATATATCCTACCATGAAATTTACTTCCACAATCTGAAATTAGGTTCCTTGTAAATGTTTTCACAAAAAGAAAGGAAGAAAGAAATAGGAGGGGATGGGTATGTGTGAGAATAGCACAGTTTAAACTCGCTGTGTTCCTTTAAGATGTCCAGCCAGTGACCCTCTGCACCCTGACAGGTAGCCAGCCTTGTCTGTCCGGAGCTGGGACAAGGCCTATAGCTCCNCACCAGCTAGTAACCCGAAGCTGCCCTGGCAGGTGCGACCCATGCAGCTTTAGCAGTTGGAGACAATTCAGCAGACAGACAAGTTAATCCCGAGCTGATTTGTTTCGGATCCATCCACAGTATGCCGGATAACCCCCTAGGCTGCTGTGGGCTACAGACACCTGCTTCCCTGCCCATCCGCAACCTAGAATAGAAGACGTGGGCTTTGATACAGGACTCAGTAGAATCCAAGGCAACACATATCTCGAAATTCNAGGTTCTCTCTTAAGAACTCCTAGCTAATATATTGGAAAAAAATATTCATGTTGGCAGTGTCCGAGCTGCTCCAGGTCAATCTAAGAGGGGGCCTTGATTACCTCTTGGAGGCTTGTACTGTGCCCCTACATAGCCCTAGGAGGAAAAGGGCCCTACTTCCCAGCGTGGGGGGCGGGGAACAGGGACGGTGCCATCTCTCCTTCTCAGGATGCATCTTGCTATTCAAGGACAGAATTAAAATCTGGGTCTCCATAGAATTCCGCCCCCCCAACAACTCTCTGTGGACCCACTCAATTCTGATGGGATCCGCTGGATTTGAGAGTAAAACTTGGCGTGCACGAAGTGGATGTGATGAGGAGCACAAGGGAGGGGTGCGCAGCTCCTTTCTTCCAGGTAATTGGTACCCAAGAACCGAAGGCGGGGGAGGGGGTGACGCGGTAGGGAGAGTTATTTACCACCCTCCACCTGAAATAAGCAAGACCAATAACGCGCCTGGCGTTTCGCCCTGTTTACTCTATCCGCGTTCAGTGATTGGCAAAACAGGCCCTAAAGGCAAAGGCAATAATTGCTCTGCTCTCCTTACTAGGAAAGTGTGTAGGCATTTGAAGTGTACTAAAAATAAACGAAGGAGTGAGAAAATGAAAAGGGGACAGAGCGACAATTTGCAGCAATTAAAGCGTCTGCGCGCTGTTGCCTGAGGAACAGGGACCCACAGAGGTTTTTGTTTTCCCAGGCCTGATGATGCGAATAACTTGTTAGGGAATTTGCGACCCAGGTTTGCACCAGCGTGCTCTTGAAAGTGTANGTCAAGAAGCCTGTGCTG
Organism: Neotoma lepida; assembly: GCA_001675575.1. NCBI lineage: Eukaryota > Metazoa > Chordata > Mammalia > Rodentia > Cricetidae > Neotoma > Neotoma lepida. The sequence continues at coordinate 91,771 of LZPO01034949.1, forward strand.
CGTCCCGATCTCTGGGAGGAGGGGGTGGGGGAGNTTCNGGCTGTTTCTGGGCCCCTAAAAGCCCACTTTAGCTTCAAGAAAGAGCTGGTCCAGTTCTCCACCCCATTCCTCCCACCCTAGGCCTATTTCAAGTGAGTGTCTCCCCATTAGCGCTCAGGCACTTCTTGTAGAAACTTTAAGCAAGTCTTCAGCTCTGAGGTGTCTAACCTTAGAGGGGGAAAACATCGCAATGCTCACATCTACTTCACAACCACGTGAAAAGCGAAGGATGCGAGGTGGGGTTGGGAAGGGAGGGAGAGGGGGCGGCCAGCCAAATCAAAGCTTGGGAGACATTTTGACAGCATGCTTGAAATATTACCCTTAATTTTTGGAAGATTTTCAAGAAGTGAGGCACGGGGGGCGGGGGGCGGGGGGTGAGAGCCAGGACTTTCTCTCGTCTGCCACTCAGGCGGCCAGAGAGGGCTCCAACCTCCAGCACACGCGGAAACACACACTGAGAAATTGCTTCAAGATACAGTAGGGCTCTCTTTCTTTCCTACCCCCTTCACCTCTNAAGAGCCAAGAACTTCGCAGAAAGGGTGGTAAAGACTCGGGGGAGGCCTTGGGTGTCAGAAGTCTGTGCGTTGCCCCCTGAGATCAGAGGGTTAGCCCCAGGCAGTGAAGACCCCCTGGGCCTGGCTCCTGCCGCCCAGTCTAGCGACCAAACTGGCCCCCTTGTTGATCAACACCCGCTCTAACCCCTACCCCACCTCCAACTCTGGGGGAGGGAGGGGCGCCACTGCCTAAATCCACCCTAGCTGGCTTCAATGAAAGCTGGCAAATCCGGCGAGTCTCGCAGAAAATTTATTCGACCCTAATTCAATTTTAAAGCGGATTTTTACTATTAAAAATGCTGCCGAGCAACACATTGAATTAATCTGACTGTACGGTTTTAATTACAGTGAGGGTTTCTCTACAAATCTGTACAAGACAGTGGCTGGCTCTCCGAGGATCCCTGCCTGCTGAATTCCATTATCCAGCCCCTGGCTTCCCGCAGACGCCGGCGCGTGGGAGCCAGCTGCGGGCGCGGGCGTTCCGCCTCCTCGGCTCCTGCTCCTCGCCCCTTCCTTCACCCCAGGCCCACAGATAGCCCGGGATGCCAGCCTGCCTGCTTGGGACTGCTCGCTTGGCATCCTGAATTGCTACCCTTGCTTTTTTTCTAATTGTTGGGCCCAACATTTTTGAGCTTCACAATCTTGTCAGTAAAAAATAGCTCGTTTTGTTCGGGAGAGGTGGCCCTTTGTAATTTTTGAATGAGTTTTTCTATTAAGACCTTATGGAAGTGGTCAGTGTGATACCCAGTGTGTGAGAGAGCAGCAGGCTGAGGAATCGGGGGGAGGGAGGCATAGAGTACAAGACTAGCTAATGGAGCTCTGCTTTGGCAGGTCTAGCCCACTCACCTCCGCCCCACCCCCTCACTCCAAGAGTAAATACACACCACTGCGGGGCCGGTAAACAGAACTTCCTTTGTTAGTTTTAATTTTGTTGATGTGTTGTGAAACTAACATAAAGTACCATAGTACCCAACGAACAAGAAAACCTACAAGCCAGGCATAACAACAAAAGCAGGTTCACACTCATCCTTTCATCCCCTTTAGCCCACTCTATTCTTAACTTTAAATAAATGAATGAATGAATGAATGAATAAATAAATAAATAAATAAATAAATAAATAAATAAATAAATAAATTTCGTCTATTCTCTGCCTTCCAAAGATGGCGAAGTCAAATGCTAGCTTGCCAAATGGACAGGCTCTCTCGGTGTCTTTAAAAGAAACAAGGACTTTGAGTCTCCAAGGGAAGGAGCCCCACTTGATGACACGAAGATGGCAAGCAACATTTTGGGGCGTAAAATTACTGAAAACAACACGGGAAAAATATTTTATCCCCAGGGTAGAAAGTGACGAGTTTCCCTGCTCCTAGACTTGCGGAGAGGAAATCTGTTTCTGAACAAAAGAAAGGAGAACCGGCACAGTAGCAATTCGAAGATTTTTTTTTTTCAATTGTAACTTCCAAGGGCTGGCAAACCTGTGGTCTTCTAGGGAAAGTTTTATTTAAAAAGAATGAGTAATAAATTGTCTTCCCATTTATTGAGATGCTCCAAAAATAAGAAATTAGAAGTGTCTGTGAACAGATAAATAAGAAAATCATATGAAATACATATATGTATATATTGGAAGGTGGTCAGACACAAAACATGCCTCTTTTTCTCACTAATGGAAAAGATTTTCACTTATATTTTTGTTTCCATTATAACAAGAGGATGCTTTTCATCCAGGTTTCCCTGAAGAGCTGTGCCAAGCCTGGCTCTCTCTTCATACAGAGACACTTGCTAGGACTTTATTATTGTTAGTGCTGATGAAGAGATGAAAGAATTAAACAGGAGATGCTTTCGGGCATTTCAGAAGACACTGGGCAGCTATATTAACTCCTTATTAAGCCTAAAAATAGTCTGCCATTTCCTGTTGATGCTTGTTCCCTGGCACTCTAGGACTGCATTTACCCTTCAATGGTCAGGGGTCCTGCTTTTCAAAAACAGTAAATGAAAGCTGAGTTCTGATACTCCTTCCTGTCTTCCTTTGCTCTGCTCTGCTTCCCAGCAGGGCAAATATGGGGCCGAGGGAGGTCAGCCTTGGTTTAGCCTATATATTGAAAAGGCAAATATCTGCATTCATCGTGTTTAAAACTACCTGTTTAAGTAAGCATTATAGAGTTCTTCCACCCTTTTCTCCCTTGGGCTGAGAAACAAAAAGTTTATGTATTAGGGGATGGGTTCAGTGTTTGCTGAAAGAGACAAGCCAAAGACTGAAAGAGAGAAGGAAGGGAAGGAGGAAGAGAAAGGAGGAAAAGGTAGACAAACAGGTTTTCATGCACAACCCAAAACCAAGAGCTATTCTCAACCTTGTCACTCCGTTCTCTCAAGGTTTGGGTGCAAACACATCCAGAAATGAGTCTAGGGAGAAGTAAAATGATGTTGGGTTTGAGAACCTAGTTAAAACCACAAAATCTCAGGTTTTAAAAAGTCTACAACAGAAGCCTCTGTGTTCTTCCAATGAGACCCTTTTGAAAACCCTGATGAAGCCTCCTGGAGCTCAGTCCCAGGTTGTGGTTTCCCAGGTGTCATTTTTTTGGGACCCAGGAAAGGGTTATGCCCCCAAATTCCAGTGAGTCTTCCTCCTGGGCATATAATAGATAAGTCCACTTTTAAGCTCAATATGGGGGAACCTAGGAGAGGAAGATATTAACATAGACACTGCAGTTTTATTGCTAGTGAAAATACCAACAAAGTCTCAGGATTTTCTCGCCTAACCTGGTTCTTTGGGCTACTCCTGAAGGTGCCATCATTAGCCTGGGTCAACAAATGGAAAGGGGTAGTATTCTCTCCTGCCCTGGAGCTTTTACAGGTGTGTGTGTGTGTGTGTGTGTGTGTGTGTGTGTG
>LZPO01034949.1:119306-130381 GCA_001675575.1 Neotoma lepida
CAGACAGACAGACACACACACACACACACACACACACACACACACACACACAGAGGGACTACATATGTTGTTGCCTGTTGCAGGGAGGGGGAATCTCAGTGGATCTGTTTTTAGTGAATAGCACAGACAACCCAAGAAGCCCCAGGACCCAGCTCTGTGCTGTTTGAAGACAATGTGTTCCAATGAGCAGTCTCAAAAGCACGTTTAGATGATGAGGTCCATGATGCTCTTTTCTTGCTCCTCACCTACCTGTCCTCTCTCCCTCCACCAAAGGAGACTGTACAACTGAACACTGATATGGGATGGATGTCAAGGAGAAAGAGGAGTGTTAGATGAAGGTGGGAATAAATGGAGAACAGTATTGTTTTAGTGAGATGTTGGGAAGTAAGTTGTGACTAAATTGTGTTGAAAATTTGTAAATTGGAAAACAGATTGACGAGTGGCAAGCTCTTCTGCAGAAGAATCTTTCTCAGGACTCTGTAGAGATGTTCAAGAGTACATATGTCCATTTAGCTGTCACTGGCAGAGTTCCTGCAGCTGAAGTCTTCGCAAGGACTCTTAAAAATCAATGTCTTATTCCTGAATAACTTGACATTGCCTAACCTCCCTAGCTTGCTTTCCAGAAGAGCTGAGCAGCCCTACTTTTGCTCAGTATCCCCATCTACTTGGAANCTTCTAAATGGAGTGCGTCTCAGTTCAGTAGCCAGATTGCTGCAAAGGTGAATTGATTCAGCTCTGTGACCTATAGNGATCACCTATAGTGCCTCCGGACCAAATGGGAATATGAAGACTGGAAAGTAGACAGGGAACAAAGTCTTCTTAGGAGGTGGGATTGTGTCCACTGATGACCTTCTCCTGGTTCCATTGCCTACATAGACTCCATATCCCTCTCAATTCCCTAGTTAGGGTTCCTGTATATTTTCCCTTTATTTATTGCCTAGTGAACATCTTAGTTTATATATAAAGGGAGGCAGGGCTTAAGATTCATACATTTGGCACAGGCCACCAAAAGAAATTCATTTTGTCATCCTGTGCTTTTACTCTAGTTATAATTGATTGAGGGCTGAGGAAATGTCTCATANTCCTCACTCATGCCCAGTTTCCACTCCCCTCAAAAATTCAACTCCATGAGTTGTATCCTGTTTTAGGCCTCCTTTTGTCTTTCTCTTGGGGATCCATGGCCAGGGTGGGATCTTCTGGGTCCTCACACCCTTCTGCCAGAGAAAGAAGTAAAAGTCTGCCTGAGTTTTGTCTAATGTTATTTTAGCCTTATTTTGGCTACAGAGCTACCAGGGCCTCAAACCCTCTGTCAAAGAACTGGAAGGAGGATAGCAGTCCCTCTCTACCATCTGGAGTTCCAACTGGAAGGAGCAACATATGCATCACCTCCCAGTCATTGCCCTCCTGGGTCCCAGAAAACCACAGCTACTGTCACCTTTCCTTGACCAGACACCTTCATCTTTTGTGAACTGAGGGAACTAGTGTTCAGCAGGGCCACCCCTTCCTTCATCTTGAGTCCCCATTTGTAGCCTTGGTNTCCCTGGGTTTCCCTTCTGACACAGATGTGGAGGGTCAAAAAATGTGTGCTGTCCCTTGGTCCTGATCCCATGCAGTTGGTTTTTATGCTCTTGTCCAGGTTCTAGATTTAGGCTATGAGTGTCTTCAAGGAGGCAAAGACACTGCTGACCTTGTTGGATGTGATCTTGGCCTGCTCTGGAGATGCTCGCCTAGCCCATGGAGTCACCTTAGGCACATGGAGCCTGATTGCACAAGTCTCTCTTCTAAATCAATGCCTGGGGCTGGTCAACATGTTTACAGGTAAAGAAAAATGGTGCGGAGAGATGGGTGGTCCCTCACTGCCACCAATTCTGTTTAATGGGGATTTAAATGTAATAACCAAGAGGGAAATCAGGTCACGATGTTCTTCATCAAAAGGCTGAGTCTATCAGGGCTCTCACAGNTTCCTGAGAAGGCAACATCCAATGAGACCGGTACTGGAAACTGCAGACATACTTCAGGATCTGGTTAAAGGCAAAGTTATAGTGGTAAGATAATTCTAGATCTTGCTAAAATTCACGTGCTGACTCCTCCTTACAGTGAAGACACACATTCACACACACACACACACNCACACACACACACACACACACACACACACGTCCATTTTTCTGAATATCAAAAAAGAATCAAGGGATGAGAAAATGACGCATCTTTACAGATAACCTGAAGTGCTGAAACATTGGCCTTTATGCAGATGTGAGTCCCTTGTATCAAGTTCAGTTCCTGGCGCCTCTTTGAAATTCACCAGTCTCAACTTTCTTGACTGCTTTTCTGAGTTGAGCTCCCTTCGTTCCCTTACCACCTTTTCTTAAACGCAGCCAAGAGAGGGTCACTGTGGCCAGCCTGGTGTCTGCTCACAATACAAAGTCCTGTTTCATTTCACTAATACACTCTTGTGGTCTGTGCGCTCGCTGCCCGCCCCATCTGCGAGTCTGGTCAGCGCTTTGGATACATACTCTGGAGGGTACTCGCCGCCGGGGTCATAATTTTTTCTGGTGCTGTGGAGGCGTTTCTGACACCAAGACTTCAAGCTTTGTCCTAAGGCCAGTGATGGGACACTTAGTGCTTCTCAAATCCCAACTGNCGCGACGGCGGAGAAACAATCCCATGGTATTAAACTCTTTCAGGACGCGCTCCCCGTTGAGACACGAGGGAACATGTCATTTCATCTTTGGGGAGCTGAAATTTTCAAAGGTATGTGGTGGTGTTGGTGGGGAAGACCCTAAAGAAGTGCAAGCCTTTACCACGAGCGCCACCCAGTGTCCTCCAGGAACAGCAAGTGTACAGGAAACCTTCCCAGCTCAGAGGCTTGTCAGGCTGGTCCTGCCCACTACCTGGTGGTCGTTCTTTGTCTCAACTTCCAATAAACCTCTTTCTGCAGCCCGCGTTCTTTTCTTTCCTTTCCTTCCTACAGATCCGTGATTTTCTTCTCCCATCCAGGGTATTATCGTTTTTGTTTGTTTGTTTGTTTGTTTGTTTGTTTGTTTGTTTGTTTTGTTTGAGGCGGGAGAGGAGCGGGCTCTCCATCTTTCAGTTTTCATGTGCTATACTGACAGTTATCTTCCCAGCTGGGGTGATTGGAAGACTTTGAAAGCCACCCTCTTTCCTAGACAATCTGAGGAAACACTCCCCCTTTTCATCCAAATAAGGGACCAGGCCGGTCTGGTCCTTCACTATTCTAGGGAAGAGGAGACTGGTGTGTCGCTCCCAGTCTGCACGGTAAACGTGCTACGGAAGATATGGGGGAGGGTGAGTCGTTTTATTTATTCTCTTATTTAGATACAGGATCTCATATATCCCAGGCTGGCCTTGAACTTGACATGTAGTGAAGAATGGTGTGGCACTGGTGATCTAACTCAGGGCTTCTGCTTGCCTACTCTACCAGCTGAGCTAAACTAACTCCCCCCATAATAAATAAAGGTCAGATAAATTTAATAATAAATAAATATCAGATAAATTTAATAGCAACATGAACTCTTTTTCCTTTCTGCCTCATCTGGAAATCTCTTTAAATGGGAATAGAGCATCCCTTACTTGGGGTGTGAGACTCACTGTAATGCACATAAAAATATCTAAAGTTTTATTTTACACAGCATTAGATGCACACAATTCAAGTAGATAAAGGATTGCATACCATATGCTGGTGTTANGTATGCACACTTGATATAAGCAAGGCTGTCTTGAGCTCGAATATATATCAGGGGCACGTCTGTCTTTAAAGGTCTTGTTCTTTGGCTGATAGTTACTTATTTGTAGTGTTCACCCATTGCTTTATTTGTTCAGTGAAAACTGCTAGCAGGGAAGTTCTCTATCATGTCTTTACTGATCATGATTCATTGAGGGCATTTTTGTTTGTTCTTTCAAGACAGGGTTTCTCTGTGTAGCCCTGGCTGTCTTAGAACTCACTCTGTAGATCAGGCTGGCCTCAAACTCAGAGATCTGCCTGCNTCTGCCTCCCGAGTGCTGAGATTAAAGGCGTGCACCACCATGCCCAATCAAAGGCATTTTATTTTCCACAGATTTCAAATACGAGACTGCTAACTCATGTTCTGTAAAAGTAGATCTGAGTAATTATTTTATATTCAATAACACTACATTTATCTTTGAAATAGAGCACTATGATTGTTTAATAACCTAGTAAGTCATTAAAGCAATAGCTCTGACATATTCTGTATGATGGCTGCCTGGAAAACAGTTCCATGGACTGGTATGGTAAGATAAGAGCAGTGACTGCAAACACAGAAAGGGCTTTCAGCATCTTTCAAGTGGCTGGTTATTTGCTTTGGCAATGCAAATGAATGGGCTGTGCCACCTGCCCTGGTCAAAAATGACTTTCAGAGATGGATCTTCTGAGTTAGCAAAACTATTTAGTTCCCTATCTAGGATCAAAGTTTTGCTGTATGTTTAGGAAGTTTAGCCCAAGTCAACATGTTTAGAAGTCTATATGAACTGACAATGAACTCACTCTGGGAGGGATATGAGGAGAAAAGAAGGGAGGAGGCAATAGGAAAACAAAAGGAAAAATTCCTGGTGTTGTGCAAATTACTTGCAGCACCCCCCTTACCTTTGCTAAAAACATAGTCTGGAGTTAGAGATCATCTCCAACAAAGTAACCTCAAAGGGCTCAATATTAGGTAATTATATAAATATTCTGAATAAAAAATTCCCCAGAAGCAAAAACTGTTTCCCACTTAATTCTAACCTAATAAGATTTTCCGTTTATTTCAAATGACAGTATGTATCATAGAGTTATACATATTTTGTTTTTATAATTAAGACATGAAAGTGTGTTTATTCATTCAGCTCAAACATAACTATTTAGGAAAACACATCAAGCATCCTCTCAAATCTATCCTATATGAGATGATTTGACATGGCACAGCTGAAAGCACTTCAAGCTTATCTGAGCAGGAAGTAAGTGGGTTTCCATTATTATAGTCTCTGCAAACCAAAATTGAGGCACATTCTTCATCCTAAGCTCAGAAGACGATATTCTTGAAAGGAAAGTTTGGCCATGACTCTATTTATATAACATTTATTATTCGTGAGTGTATATAAATAATCCAATTAAAAATGTCCCTTGTAACACTTGGGAGAGCAGGCCCTGCACCTTGCCTGGGTAGCACAATAGAGCTAACCCTGGTGTTAGAGATGTTGAGCGAGCCAGCCCCGAAGCTGTGTGGGAGAGCTGTCCGCACTACTCGTCTGTCTTGTGGCAGTGTGGGCAAGGGAGAGATGCCCACCCCCCATCAATGCCTGAGGCAGGTGGGAGTGCTGGCCCTGAGGTCACAAGAGCAGGAGAGCTGTCCCTGCCCCTCATCAGTCACAGCACTCAGGAGAGTGGCCCTTACACCTAGCCTGGGCAACACATTAAGTAGAGTTGGCCCTGAAGGTGTAGATGTGGGAGAAATGACTNTAAGAACCTTGAAAGCAGAGAACTGGCCCCACACCTTGCTCATCACTGCAAGGGGTGAAGCAGTCAGGGCAATGCTGGAGAGCTCACTCTGGAGGCAAAGACAGGGGAGATGGACAGGCTGACCAACCTTGCAGCTCCCCAGGCCCAGAACCAGGGTTATGGGTTGGCCCATCCCTACATCCTCCCCGTCTGTGATCTGCTGGAGCACATGGTGGAGTAGGGTTGTCAGTCCTAGGTTATAGGATCCTCAAGACACAGGGCAGCAACTGGATGTCCAGGAAGAGTCCCAGTAAGGGCTCGGCATCCATGGTGTAGCAGAGACCAGGGACCTGGAACCAGTCCAATGATTCTTTGTGATAAATATCTGCATGTAAAAATATATGGATTAAGGGGTTTACTGTGGGACTCACTGTGTCACACTGCAGCTTCCGTGACGAGATTTTTTCCTTCTTCCTTTTTCTCTCTTTTTTCCCTTAAATTTTGTTTATTTGGGGGGAGGAGAGGGAGACCAGTGGGATAAGGAGGCGTGATGTGAAAGACACAAAGAATAAATAAACAAAAGAATTGATTTNAAAAAAATGCTCCTTGTAGCCAAGTGGTAGTGGCACATGCCTCTAATCCTAGGCAGAGGCAGGCAGATCTCTGTGAGTTCGAGGCCAGCCTGGTCTACAGAGCAAGTTTCAGGATAGGCTCCAAAGCTATAGAGAAACCCTGTCTTGAAAAACAAACAAACAAACAAAAACAAACAAACAACATGTCCCCTATACAGTTGAGGAGACAGGAACTGTCAAATGTGAATTTAGTAACATTGTAGTAGCATACTAACTCCAAGATTAATTTAGAGTTTTAAAATTCAGGGATTAGGTAAGAGCTTGTTAAAGTGCTGCCATGCATGAATGAGAAATTGAGTTCAGATCCTGAGCACTCACTCAGGCTGAGAAGGGCATCATGAGCCTATGACCCCAGTGCTGCGGAGGCAGAGACAGGCAGATCCCAAGGGCTTGTTGGCCAACTAATCTAGTCAAATCACAAGTTCCAGGTTCATTTAGAAATTCTGTCTAAAACAAAACAACAAAACCAAAACAATAACAACAGAAACAAAGGTGAAGAGGTAAATGAAGCAGACACTCAGTATTAACCTTTGGCTTCCTCCCATGTACACACTCACATACACACACAAACACGTATATGTCATAAGACACACATGCACACACACAAGAACTCATTGATTTGAGGCCTCTGTACTTCATGATATAACAACACTATGCAGATGTAGGAAACCATTTCTAAAGTCAAATGCATTCAGAGTATTCAAACACTGTGAGCCACGTAAAACTTGTCGAGCAAGGAAGGGCACAAAGGCAGATGGTATAATTTTATGGAACTTTATTGCACTTAATTATATCATTTTAATAGACTAAAACAAACAAAAAGAAAACACAAAACCTTTTTCTACAGCTGTGTTTATTGCCTTATACCTTTTATAAAGAAAAAATAATCTTAAACAGGCAACCCCAGTCTGAGATAAGAGGTCCCCCCGCTGTGTTGCACAGCATAATCAGAGGAAGGCACAGTGCCCACCTGGACTCACATCCCTCTGTGTTCCTGCAGAAGAAAATGAAGGCAACAGAAAAGGGAAGCCAATCNCTTTCCCAAGTGCAGCTGACACTGCAGTGGAATCTCTTTTGAAAGCTGTGAGCAGGAAGGATGGGTTACTTGCTGCCAGCATCTTCTAATGACACTTGACTTAGCGAGTCGACTCTCTGTATTTGCAGATTTTACATCCTTAGAGTCAACCAACCTCCCATTGAATGCATTTCTGAAGAGAAAGTATGTGTGATGAAGATCCAAGACTTTTTTTCTTGTCATTATTCTATGGATATAGCATATACGCTGTATTAGTCGGAGTGGTGTCGAGAGGGTCTAGGTAGGTTATGTGCAAATACCATGTGATTTTATATAATGATTTGAGCTTGCATGGAGGCTGGGCACAGTTAAAACCAATCCCTGGTAGATAGAGAAATGACCATTTAGTCGTGGGAAGGCAGTTAATTAAAATTCACTCTTTCAACATTAAATCTTTAATAACTTTCACTCCACTGTATCAGGAGAGTGGNGTCTCTGATCTTGCTTGCAGCAAAACATTTGTAAATATATACATTCACGTCAATTTATCAATGCATGATGATTCTTAAGTTCTGATGTATAATTGCATGTACCCAATGGGTTTGTGCATTAGGAAACCCTACCCTCTTTGATGTGTGCATTTCAATCAACTACCAAGAAAATCGAGGAACACTTAGTAACAGTTGTAGATCTTCGAGTAGGTAACTTACTGTGTTGTACACACATTAGTTCAAAATAGGATTTACAGATTTCTGCATTTTTTTTTCTTACAAGTTTCAGGAATTCTTGGAGCCACAGCTGGAAAGATACTTATGAACTCCTGAATTTCAGATAGCAACATAATACACGTAGACATCGCACTAAACCTTATGGGAAAATTTAAAGGTATATGTAGATCAACAAATCAAATAAGCAAATGACAGAAATGAGCTAGAATACTGTGTTCACATTTGGAAAAATAGGATATATTACTGAATTGGTTATTTTCCCTATAATTTCCCACTACCTTCTTTGTTATTTGAGTGCTTTGGAGTGTACTATTTTAATGGTCCTCCCCCCCATACTTGTCATTTAAGAATTTCAGACACTCTTCTCCCTGCATCATATTAGGAGTAACTGTGCTAGATGGCTGTCAGTTAACCTGCATGGTAAACCTGGAGAGAGGAGGGGACTTTCAATTTGTTGTTTTATCTTTCAAGATAGAGCTTTTCTGTGCAGCCATGGCTGTCCTAGAACTCATTCTATAGACTAGGCCAGCCCTGAACTGAAAGATCCATCTGCCTCTGCCTCCCAAGTGCTGTGATTAAAGGCGTGCACCACCACCACGCTGTAGGGCTCTAATTGTGTGCTGTGAACTTTATTGCCAGTATTCAAGAGTGTGGTGCTCCGTAAGCCCCTCCCCTTCTTCTGGGAGTCTGGGATGGAAACTGTGAGGGAGATGCTCAGTGTTGGGGCCTGAGTTGGGACAGGGACTGCTCAGCAGCTGAGGGCTTCTCTCTTGCTCTCATGTCCTCCCGGGGGTGGGTGGCCCAGGGCTTCTTCCTCCTTGGAGGCCATGTAGGCCATGAGGTCTACCTCCCTGTTGCTGTAGCCATATTCATTGTCATACGAGGAAAAGAGCTTCACAAAGTTGTCATTAAGAGCAATGACAGCCTCAGCATCAAAGATGAAGAGTGGGTGTCAAGGTTAAAGTTGCAGGAGACAACATGGTCCTCACTGTAGCCCAGGATGCCCTTTAGTGGACCCTAGGATGCCTGCTTCACCACTTTCTTGATGTTGTCATACCTGCCAGCTTTTTCCAGGTGACGTGTCAGATCCATGTTCTTACCCCCAGTGTGTCCATTCACTCTGACCTTCACCATCATGTCACAGGGATGAGGCTGGCACTGCAGGAAAATATATGACTATCTCTGGAACAAGAAGGAGCCGAGAGCTGAGACTTCAAATTTTTAAAAATTTTTGTGTCTATGTGTGTGCCTCTGTGGGTTTATGTGTGTGAATGCAGCACCTCAGGGGCCAGAAGGCATCATGTTCCCTTAAGTTTAACTTAGAAGCTCTTGATGTAGGTTCTGGGAATGGAATTCAGATCCTCTGCAAGAGCAGTAAGTGTTCTTAACTGCTAAGTCATCCCTCCACCCCCTAGGACATTTTTCTATTATTATTGAGAAAAGTAAATGAATCAGAGAGGATCTTTGTTACAGTGAAAATATTTTAAAGAGAATTACTCTTGAGCCCTGTTAATTATGTATACATCTGCCTATAAGTTTCCCAGTTTATGAGAACAATGAATGAGATTAGAAGAGAAACAGAAAAGCGAAAAGCAGAACCACCAAGCTCTCTGCTCATGAGAATAATTACTCAAGTGATGAACAAGAGATAGCTGTCTTTCCAAAGATAGTTTTTGGGAGAGAACCTCTAAAAGAAGTCAGAATAAGTTGGGCTGTGGATATTGATGATNAATTACTTTAAAAACATTGGTTTTAAAGATCTGTTTATTTTGATATGTGTGGGTGTTTTGCCTGCATGTATGTATGTGTACCATGTGTGTGCCTAGTGCCCTTTGGAGTCAGAAGTGGGTGTTGGGTGTTCTGGAACCAGAGTTATGGATGGTTACGAGCTGCCATGTGTGGTGGTATTTTATCTATGTCCCCCAATAACATTTATCCGAGGGTCAAAAAAACAAGGTCAGCCACTAGCCTTGTAAAATTAACACACATCCTTAATCCTATCACTTAGCAAGCAGGGTCTGTCTGGATCCCTGTGAGTTCCAGGTTACACTAGGAACAGTCAAGCGTGGAGACACACGCCTTTAATCCCAGCATCAACCATAAAATTCTGGAGGTCTATACAGACCGCAGGAAGTGACAGATGGGCGACAGGAGAAAGTGATGTAGCTAGGCTAAAAGAACAAATGAAAAAACAAAACAAAATGAGATATAGACGTGGAGGTGTAAGAAATTGAGACACTCTCCATTGGGAGCGGAGGCAGCAGTCTAAGGTGAGGCTGGTAGCTGTTCCTAATTCTTCTGATCTCTNTCAGACTTTCACCCCTATCTCTGCCTCTGTGTTTTATTTAACAAGACCATTTAGAAAATCCATCTTACAGCCATGTGGGTGCTAGGATCCAAACCCAAGTCCTCAGCAAGAGCAGCAAGTGCTGTTAATTGCTGAGCCACATCTCCAGCCCCATCATGGTTTGCTTCTATGTGATTTCTAGGACATCAATCTCCCATCTTGCACCAAATGCTCTATAATTTTTTTTCTGTTACAGATTGGGCTCTGTCTCTGCCCAATCTTATGAGGAGCACCTGGCATGGCTTCTGAAGGCTCTACAGACTTCAAGTGCTTTTCCCCACAGAGATTTTGCATACATTCACATTTACTTTCACAGTGGCCTTGAGAAGCAGCTATGTTAATCTGTTGCAGGTGGTTCTCAGTGTTTATATATTTGCCATCCATTAACTTGAATTGGCTCACATTCCACAGTGCCACTCCCCACTCACCATTTATTGGGGAGTTTGGGCAATGCCATGGCGGTATTGCCACTGCCAGTGCTGTTGGTAAAGAATGTGCCCTTTGAGGACTGGTGTGAACAATTTCAGGCATCTTCCACTACCTCTCACTAGGCTTATGAATAACAAATTCCTGGCTCTGGGTGAGCCTTCTACCTAATTCAACCTGCCAAATCTCTTTCCTTCCTATTGACCATCTTTCAACCCTCTCTCTATGACTGTGGACATTGGGCTACTGGTGTAATCTTTAGCTCTTGTTTTGTAGCCCAATGTGCTCCTAAAAGGTATGTCTGCTCAGCTCTCCTATGTGCATGAACGATAAATCATCTCACCACCCTCCAGGTGGTTGAGACAGAGACAGGTAGTCCTGAGAGGAGCACAGTTGGAGATTACATGTGTAGTAAGGTTTCGTGTAGTCGAGGGTGGCCTCAGAGTCACTCCAGATGTATGCTCGCGCGCGC
>LZPO01034949.1:130561-164683 GCA_001675575.1 Neotoma lepida
GTCATTGTCCCATGTTACAGAATAACGAAAGCCAGAGAGGCTAGGACACTTATGAGTTCATGGCAAGTAAGCTGATTGCATGAAANGTCTCTGACATCCTGGGTGTCTGGCGTTAGACACTAGAATAACATTTCTATTGCTTATCTCCTCTTCTTTGCATTCTTAGACCTTTATAATGGTACTGCATTGGCTGGCAATGCTTGTTCAGGACAACAATTTCATTTTCTTTTATTAAATCTCATTTCTTTCTTTAGGNTGAAAGTGTTAGATGTTAGCATCCACTGAATTAGGAAACTGAATTGATCCCAGCATGGTAACTCATGACTTTAGTCCCAGCACTCAGGAGACAGAGGCAGGCAGAACTCCGTGAGTTCAAGGAGGTCAAATGGGGCAAGTTCCATGACAGCCAGGGCTGTATACAGAGACCCTGTCTCAAAAAAAAAATAGCAAGAAAAGAGAAAGCAGAGTTGATACTACGCTGTGTATCTACAGTTTGGGACAATTAGAGTCAGAACAAGGAAAATCCGAGGGAGGATGCTCTGACAGAAAACAGATAACACATTAATGGACGCCAAAGTTTGAGGAGGCAAAAGGTAGAGTTGANGATGAATAGATGATGGCCAAGGTACAGGGTGCAATTGGAATGATGGAAACATTTCCAATGTTCTGCAGAACACTGGGATAGCTATGATAGACAATGATTAACCACAAATTTAAAAATAGCTAACAGAGTTTGAATGTTCTCAATATAAAGAAATGATACATGTCTGAGGTGATGGATATGCCAATTAGCCTGATCTGCTAATTGCATATTTTATACATGGATTGAAATGTCTCATGGTATCCCACAAATATGTACAATTACAGTGTCAATTAAAAATTAAAAACATATTTAAAAGGGGGAAATCTTAGTTTCATAGTTGGTGTTAACCATTATGTCAACTGGTCTCTAGAACTGTTTCAGCACCCATAGGAGAGCTGGATGACAGGACTCCCATCTGCCTCTGCTTCCTCTTGCCTCTTCCTCATCACATTCACACACATTTCTCACAGGTGTATCTAGAAACCATCTTGACACAATTTTCACATTTTTTTCTTATCACAGTTGTGTGTTGGGTGACAATAAAATTTAACATACAAACAAGGTCACTTTTAGAAGAGAAACAGAGATGATAATGGTTACTCTCAGATGATAGAAGTCAGCTGGAAAGATCTTGGCCAAGTCTTGATTTTGTGCATTCTTCTAACATGCAAAAATCAAACAACAACAAAAATAACCCCCTAAAAAATCCTTTAAGAGGACATCTCATAGAGTTCTGTCTAGTAACATGGCATGACAGAAATTTATCTGGTTGCCAGAGATTTTTCTAGAGACTGAAGGACTGAGCTACATGACCCATTATCCATCAGTATAGTGAAGTTCAAGACTATTACCCCGTAGTTGTGCGGGTTCTGCACTGTGCATGTTTGTCCTGATGAAGGGAGATAAGAGCTGAAATCCAGCCTGTGTCATTCTTATAGAGCCATGTGTTCAGGTCAATCTACTTTCAGAACACAAAGGTGGGACCTCGGAGTATCGCACAGTCCAGCCTTCAACTACCTTTTCATAAGGGCTGATTTTATTTCCCTTACTTCTTATGCTTATTTTCTAATAGTCTTGGCAGAAATGTCTCTGTTGTTGGTTGTTTTTGCTTTTGGGGGGGGGGCTGCCACCCAGCTCCCAAATAAATCACACATAGGGGCTTATTCTTAATTATAAATGCCCCACCTTAGCTTGGCTTGTTTCTTGGTAGCTTTTCTTAACTTTAAATTATCCCATCTACCTTTTGCTTCTAGGCTTTTTCCTTTTCTTACTTCTGTATATCTTACTTTCACTCTTACTCTGTGGCTGGCTGTGTGGCTGGATGGCTGGCCTCTCTCCTTGTTCTCTTGCTCTTCTTTCTTTTCCTCCCAGATTTCTCCTTCTATTTATTCTCTCTGTTAGCTCTGCCTATCCTTTCTCCTGCCTCACTATTGGCCATTTAGCTCTTTATTAGACCATCAGGTGTTTTGGACAGGCAAAGTAACACAACTTCACAGAGTTAAACAAACGCAACATAAAAGAATGCAACACATCTTTGCATCATTAAAGAAATGTTCCACAGCATAAACAAATGTAACACATCTTAAAATAATATTCTACAACATGCCTCCATATTTTTAAATAATTGCTTAATACAAATTCCTCATATAATAGAGAACTTCAGAGACTCAAGGCTTCCAATTGCTCAACNTTATACTGAGAAGCTTCATTTTCTTTTCAGGTGAACCATCCTAAGGATTTTTTGAAATCTACTATATATTGAGAGAGAGAGTAAATGCTTCTCTTCATATNGAGCAGAGAGACATGTCTCTTCTATGAAGTGTGGCCTCTACAACACAGATCTCTTATACTGCCAAGGTTTCTCCAAAGAGTGAAACATTGAGGACTATTNTCTCTCACAAAACTTTTAAAATGTACTCTGTCCCTAAAAAAGAAATGATTATCTGGTGTAATTAACGTTGGACCACGTACCCAAGGAACAATGAACATTTCAAACAGAAATTGCTGTTGAGAATCATTGTCCTATTCTGGGCTGATGATGTTCATGGAGAAAATTAACAGAGAATTTTCATAAAAACCCTCTGGATAAAGAAAATCAGATGAGGAATGCCAGTTTGTCTTCTAGGGTGCCTGAGCAGATCTGTCATAACAGATGTTGCCACAGATTGTGGAAGCCTCGCCTTCTAACATCTTTTAATGGTGGTGGAACTTCCAGTGCCATAATCTGCTTTCAGTTTTGACAGTGTTACATGATCTTTATAGACTTGCACTGACAGCATTTCATCTGAGCATCATTACATCATCTCACCTGACTTCTGCATGGTGCACATCATTACATTCTGATGATGGTGCTATCCAATTACCAGTGAAGTGATTATTGCAAAAAGTTAGCATGTACAGATATAGCATTCCACTTTTGAAAGCATTTTATAGCTATTAATTAGCCTGCCCAATGCTTCTTGGATGCAGTGAAACTTACTGTTCTTCTTCTTTTTTAACCAAGTAAGATGATGAGAGGAGTTGGACTATGCAACGTTATAGGACCAGACAAGGCTGTACTTTTCTTAACTTCCTTGATCATTGTAAACCTAAGAAAGTAGGGTATACAGGTTTGTAGTAATGAATCACTATCCTGAAAGGGTAGACATGGGAAAACTACTTTTCATTTGGGAAGTCAATCTTCCCTAGTTTCAATTTATGATTGTCATGGCAATCAGTGAGAATCGATTCTAGATTTTGAAAAGACATTGGTAGATAAGTACTGTGAAATTATTTAAACATTTTATCTTAACAAAATAGAGTTACAAAACATCCCAAACCATTGCTTATTTATTTTGTATATGTGAATGCCATAGTGTGTATGTGGCAGTCAGAGGACAACCTGAAGGACTTGGTTCTCTCTTTTCATCATGTGGGTCCCAGGGATCAAGCTTATGTTTACCAAGCTCCATGGGATGTTTGTTGAACCATTTTGCCAACCCCAAATATTTAACTTCTAGCTATTACTCAGAAAATAGAACACTACAATGATTATCCAGAAAAAAACTTTAGGGCTATAAAAATGTTAAATATTGAGCCTCAATTTTTCCTTCACCTGTTTCTAAAATATTGTACAAAAGTAATGTCCTCTTGTTGACATCTCAGACCTGCGTGAGATGTAATAGGGCAAGTGGTGTGCTGATTGCCTTTTTCTAAATCTTATAACTCATCCTAGTTTCAAATTTTCAAGTGACGAAATATATCAGCTGTATGTGCTGCTGAGAATTTTGTAAATTTTCAGAACGTCTGTTTTCTCATTTATACCATTGTTAAGTAAATATCAGGAAGACTGTCATGAAGGTGAGATGAAAAATAGATATTTCATTCTTGGCTTAATATTTAGGCCTAGCAGAGGTTCACAGAAATACAACTTCCAACAGCTCAAGGGAACTAGGGCCTGGGAACTAAGGTAGGAAACTGTGGTGGCTTGACAGTGGTCCCTTTCATGGACATTTCTTTACTCTTGGCCCTTCTTCTGTGAGTTAGGATAATATTCCAGTTGTTGGAAGTGTAATTTTCCTTAGACTATATCAATTTATCAGTGAAAGATAACTGTGTCAGTGGGTAGAGCCAGAGGATCCCTGACTAACATAATTTTACCAAATATTCCTCCACCCACCTTTGAAGAAAGAAATCAAAGGAGAAAATACAAATTTTCATTTTAAGTGGACTAAGAACATCTGGAATTCCATCTATATCTGTATATACTGGCCTATTTATAGCTATAACTATTTTGTGACAAACCAGTATTTTTGTATATTGGGGGATGTAAGTGTTTAGTGGGGTGATGGTGGGTACATATGCATGTGTGGAGGTCAGAGGATGACCTTAGGTGTCATTCCTCAGGTGCCTTCCCTCCCCCCCTTTTTGAGACATGTTTTTAATTTGCCTGAACTTTGAAACATAGGCTAGACTAACTGGCAGCAAGCACACAGAGATCAACTTGTTTCCCCCTCGAATCTCACCACTGCTGAGATCATAAGTGTGCACCATTGCACCCAAATTTCTATGGAGATTCTGGGGATTTGAAGTCAGGTCTTCATCTGTGTGAGGCAAGTGCTTTACTAACTAACCGAGCTATCTCTTCAGCCCCTAAACTAGTATATTTTAAATCAAATGAGCTTTTATTAGCAATTGCACCTTCAGCCTCTCCTTAGACCTTGAAATTTTACCTTTCCATGCCCAGCTTAAGTGCCTAATTTCAGCTCACCTCATGCAACTGCAATCAGTATCTTCAATGGTCCCCTTACCTCTAGTCTCTAGACTAAGATGGAGTCCATGTGATTGCACTAAGGCTTCTGGGATCTGTTTGAGCCCTGTCCACCAGCACATCCCCATTTCCTCTCAGTCCCAAGACTTGTTTATTCAGCCCTTTTGAGTTCTTTCATGTCCTCTGGTCACACTTTCTACCTCTACGTCTTCAATTATTTCACCGCTACTCATATGAGGACTTAATGTAACAATCAAATCTTATTCTAGATAGTTTAGGTAGAAAAGGATTTGATAGATACTTTCAAAGTGTCAGAGGCTAGAAGGAGAGTCTGAGCTAGTCGTCTAGATGCTACTCCTGGAGCACTGGGATGACTGAACATAGGACACACTGCTAGAGCAAAAACTGAGAGACGCAAGACTGCCGCCATCACTGCTGCTATGGTTACCTCCCCAAGAAAGATGTTTGAGGAAAAGAACCACTAGAATGCATTTTTGGGAAAATTCTCCCAAATTCATATTTTTGTGTCCTGTCACTGGCAGTGAGGAACCACAAGGTATATAAAAACAGACTCTCTTTCACGTCTGGTTTCTATACTGAATATAAGGCGTGCCAGTTACTCCATGTTACAGAATCCTAGCTGCAAAGGAGTCTTGGTGAACAGAAGGAAACTAATAATTGGGTGGACAGAGCTTGAGAAGTCACCCATGGTTTTAATCCTCATCCCTGCTTACATTCCTAACATTTTCCCTCTTCCTTGTCTACTGAAACTTGACTTCCTCATTTCAAGGCTCAGTTCAAATGTCTCCTCCTCCAGGAAATAGCAAGCAATGTCAATGACAGATCTTTTCACTTCCTTATCATCCTTAGATCATATTGCAGAGACAGTAAATATGGGGTTCACATGGCCATACCCTGATTTCTCTCTGTCTGTCAGCCTACTTGATGGGTAAGATTAAAACACAAGATTTGCTTAACCTGGAATTGGCCTCAGGACTTCTTACCACAGGACTTAAGTCAGCCTCAGTCAACAGATTGGAAATGATGTTTTGGATAAACCCAATTTCCCTCTCTTGATACCCACGCTGCAAGCATCTGAACCATCTTTGATGATAGTACATGCGGTTCTGACTTGGCTGATCCCTGCAATAGTGTCATACTCTGCAACAATGGTAACTGGATTTGTGGGTTGTGTATTGGGGTGGCATTGGTAAGCACTTTCTGAATTGTAACCATAAGTTTCTCAGGTCCACTTGGCCCACCATGGTCCAGACAGATCTCTCTTACCCATGATCCTGCAGCTGCTCGGACCCAAGTAAACACACAGAGGCTTATATTATTATAAATGGTATGGCCTATGGTTTTAGCCACTTGCCAGCTAGCTCTTTCATCAACCCATTTCTACAAATTTATAAGTTGCCACGTGGCCATGGCTTACCAGTACTTTCACATCTTGCTTCTCCTGGCAGTGTGGCGTCTCCCTAGACTCTGCCTTTCTCCTTCCTTTCTCCCTTCTTGGATTTCCCGCCTGCCTCTAAGTTGCTTTGCCATAGGCCAAAGCATCTTATTTATTAACCAATGGGAACAACATATATTCATAGTGTACATAAAGTACTTCCTCTTTTCTGTCTAATCAAAAAGGAAGGTTTTAACTTTAACATAGTAAAATTACATACAATAGAACAGTTATCAAGTAAAAATTACAGTTACAATATCTAGTCTTTGTATTTGGCAAAATTAAAGAAAATATTCTTTCTATCCTATATTTGTGACTCTAAGGTTTCATATCTAATTTATCTTTTATCATGACTAAGGAAAACTTTAACTATAATTCAACTACATCAAAGACTCCAGAAGGATATAATATTACCCAAGTAAATAGAAAGTGCATTGTAAGCAACTTCCAAAAATCTAGAATGACAGAGACAGCTGGCTGCCTGGACAGTCACCCAAAGTTCCTCTGCAATGTTGGAGCATCTGTTTTCAGCCTATAGGCCTAGTCCTTCAGTCACTTTTCCGGGTGTCCTGTAGAATGTCTGGCTGTGAAGCAGGAACCTGAAGAACCATCCTGCTTTGTTTTGGCAAAATTTAGTGGTCATTTTTCCATGGGTCCTGCATGTCCAATAGATACAACATTTTGCTAAGCAGTCCAGGCAAGAACAGTTTCTTGCCCAAATGGCTAACTTTTGCCATAAGGAAAGCAAATTCCATATGGAGTTTCTTCAATGCCCATCTTTTTCTTTGAAGTAAATTGGTGCTGCCAGGAGCAGACGTGTCTCACTGTCCAGAAAATCTAAGTTTTTAAAACATTTTAAATGCCATATTCTGTAAGTCTTTGAAGTGTTTGAAGATTACCTACTTAACTGAAATATGCTCTTATATATCTAAAAAACTTAACATGACTATAAGTTTGATTATCCTAGATGATGATTAATCTGTATTTCTTAATTATATATTACAATTTTAAATGAGCTGCACAAACATAATACCTTAAATAAGAGTAGAAATATACATACAGTATAATAAAATTAACTTTAAATTTGTATCAAAAAACTAAAATCCATAGCAGTGTAAAACATTTTAAATAAGTTGTTGCTCTTTAAAAGTAGATTCAATAATCTACCCTGTTATACTACCATATCTATACTATCCCCTTTTCTTTTTTAGAAAGACATTGTATTTATAATCAACCCCCCTTAAATAAAAATAAACATTTATAAATAATATTTTGGGAATTTGTGCATAGCTTCTCATACTACTTCCTGCTGGTTGAGGGTGCTGGCAAATCTTATGGGTATTCTGAGAAAATTCAAGATAATAGTCAAGTCCTGGGAAGAATGGCTATAACCTTTGTTGATAGGTATCTTCTGTTAAGGTTCAGGAGGTCTCGCTTGATCAAATCTGATCCATCTTAATCTGGAACAAATCCATAGCCTCTTACTTCTTATGGAAACAAAAGCAGAACCTCTTTTCCAAAGCAACATATCCTTAGACACAAATTTTGAAGTTAAGATACCTTTAAAATATANATATTGGTTTAATTCAGCAGCCTTTACTATCAAAAGTCTTTCTGCAGTTAAAAATTCCAAAGACAATATAATCCAGACTCTCTGTGTGATTTCCATCTTCATGGCTTCTTTTTTATATTATTTTTACTGTGTCTTTAGAGACTTTATTTTTTTAAAACTATTTCTTTATATAATTGTATATACTCCTTTTTTTTTCTCTCTCAAGCCTATGTACATTTTTACACATAATGTAAACCTTTTAGAGGTTTATTCCATCTGAATCTGTCTTTTGTGTATCTATAATCCTTCTCTGACAAGGAGAGATTTTAAACGGTTAAACTGTGTGGCTAGGAAAAAAGCAGCAGCCTTGGCTGCTAACTCTGCCCACCTCAGCTTCCCAACATGATGCAGGTACCCAGGGAGTCACACTTACCCTGCCAGCTCTGGAATCCATGCTGCCACCAGGTAGCGTGCAGCTGGCCCATAAACCTTTTTTTTTTCTATATGAGTAAAGGCTAAATTCATCATGCAGTGCACTACATGGCTTGGAGACACCTCTGTGTACTGCAGCAGAAATCTGCCATGCTGTAGGTCAAGCCCAAATGCCACAAACCTGCCATACTGTAGCTCAAGTCCACACGCAGCAGTTTGCCTAAGAGACAGAATTAAGAAGCTGTTTTAAAGCTTCATTTTAGAATCTTTTTTTTTGTTAAAGCTTCCTCAGGTTTTTGGTGGAAATTCTTGCTGCCATGTCTAGGAACCAAAATGTAGCCATAAGTTTTCTCCAGTCCTGCATTTCTCTGGTCCCACCATCCAGGGAGCAGCATGTAGTGGCACACAGGTAATGCCATGGAATACGTGGCAACATATAGATTAATAGAAATGGGCTGAGTTTAGTTATAAGAGCTAGCTAGCAAGAAGCTTGAGCCATAGGCCATGGCCATACAGTTTGTAATTAATATAAGCCTCTGTGTGTTAACTTGGGTCTGAGCAGCTGCAGAACTGTGGGGCCAGGAGGGACCAGAGAAAACTTACAGCTACACTGAATCATAGATTTTTTTAAAGCTGGAAAAAGCTTCAAGATAGAACTTGTTACCACTCATCTGTATTGCCTGTGTTTAAAAAAGAAATGTCAAGGCATAGAGAAATTAAGCATCCTTCTATGATCACACAGAAAGTAAAGTTTTATCTGCTAACAGAACACTACTTTTTAAAATATAATCCTATATGAATCTACTATGAAATTTTATGTTTTAAAACATAAAACAAAAACATGTTTTATTGATTATTATTTTTTTCCAGAGCTGAGGACCAAACCCAGGGCCTTGGGCTTGCTAGGCAAGTGGTCAACCACTGAGCTAAATCCCCAACCCCAAAATTATTGATTATTAATCCCAATATGTCTTAATGAGGATTTTTTATTGCTCTGGTAAAACACCATGGCCAAAACCAACTTGGGGAAGAAAGGATTTATTTTACCTTACAACTCTCAGGTCAGACACCATGAATGAGTAAAACCATGGCAGGAACTCAATCAGGACAGGAATCTAGAGGCAGGAACTGAAGCAGAAGCCAGAGCAGAACGCCGCCTACTGACTTGCACCTCCTGGCTTGCTCAGCTTGCTTTCTTTTCATTCTCTTTTTTCTCCCTGGTTTTTCAAGACAGGTTTCTCTGTACAACAGCTCTGGATGTCCTGGAACTCACAGAGATCAGCCTGCCTCTGCCTCCATAGTCTGGGAGTAAAGGTGTGTGCAACCACCACCTGGCTCAGTTTGCTTTCCTATACATCCTTGGACCACTGCCCACAGTGACCTGGGCTCTCCCAAATCATCATTAATAATGAAAATCCTGCACACACTTGCTTACAGTCAATCTGATGAAGGCATCTTCTCCATTGAGATTCCTCTCCAGTGANTGTAGCTTGTGCCAAGTTGACATAAAACCAAGCAACACAATTGACCCCTTGTCAACTTGACACAGAAACACACCTCTCTTAAACAATAACCCTTTTCCTGTTGTCTTCAAGATTTCACATTAAAATCACCATCACATAAAGCATTTCAACTTTAAAAGTTCCACAGTCCTTAAGAATTCAAATACTTGAAATGTCCCATTTTCTACTTAAAACATCCAAATTCTCTTTCCAAGTTCAAAGCCTCTCTAAAACATCCAAAGTTCATAATATCCAGAGTCTCCTCAAAATATCATCTCCCCCAAACATCAATTTTCTTAATTCTTGTTAAAAAAGTTAAATACTTCTTAGTCCAAGAGGGAGGAATCAGGGCATAGTCACAACCAAATCAAAATAAAACCTAAATTTAACTGTGAAAAGTTCAGTGCTTGACATCTGGGAGCTACTCATGTTCCCCTAGGCTCCAAAAGGCCTTGGCAGCTCCATTTCCTATGCTCCACACACATATCTTATCTCCTAACTACATCTGTCGAGTCTTCTATCTGGCCTGTGCAGATGACACAGCATATAAAACAAAACCTTTCTAACAGAGTCTCCTCCTTCCTTTTGTTATTTTGTTCTCTAAGCACCCAAGTGGTAATAGAGTAACTCCAACTGGAAAGAGTAAGAGGACAGGATGGATGGGAAAGATGGCTCAGAGGTCAAAGTACTTGCTGTGTAAGCTGAGTTTGATCCCCAGAACCCACAGAAATGTGAAGGAAAGAACTGACTCTACAACGCTGTCTTTGACCTCCACACACATGCCATGCACACCACCTACATATCCATCACATACACTTATGTGCGCGCACGCGCTCGCAAACACACACGCATACACACACACACTTGCATACACAGAGGTTTTTTTTTAATGACAAAAGATTAGAAGTTATGGGGCTTTTTAAACTTCCATGTTGAACTTTAAGAAAAATCTCTGTTTTCAAATTATTTATTTATTTTTTATTCAGTTTTTATTTCCTTTGGGTTTCCAGGACACTGTTAAGGACGCCAAAGTTCCCCTCAAGTGGGAAGCTTTCCTACACCCATGAGCTTTCTTACTTACATGTTCCATTCTTCAGGGCAGCTTTTGGAATTATTGACCTTAAGCCAATGAGCTGACTAGTGTTGTCTCAGTACTACCTTAGTGACTTCTCCCCATCTTCTTTCACATGGTCTATTGCCACCACGACAAATTAATGAGAAACATAATGATAAAACATGACACTTCTTAATATACTCTGTAGGGCATGAGTCTGTACTGTGTCTCATGAAAAAAGAAACTCAAGTTATTCCTCCTGAAGGCTCTTAGGGAAAGTAAACTTTCTGCTTCAGAGGTTGTTGGTCTAATTCAATTTTTAAAATGTATTTCTATGACCAAGGTAAGTTTTCCTGCTGACTGTCAGATGAAAGCTGCCCCCTCCCCCCGTCTTCTAGAGGACCTAATGTCCCTTAGCTCATGGGCTCCTTCCTTCAACTTTAAATCCAGCATTAGTACCCAACGTCTTGACCTTTTGATCTCTTCTTGAATGATCAGAACTGGGTCCACTCAAACAACTAGGATAGTCCAGACCTCAGCCAGATCTGCAGAGTCCCTTTTGCCATATATGATAACTTACGTACCCATCCTAGGAGTAGGACTTTGTCACTATTAGATGGCCATTATTGTCTCTCCCTCATTCAGCTTCCACGATGTGATAACATCCTGATCTAGCTTTCCCTGTTTATTTTTCTGCCATTTTCTTTCCTTTTATCCATATTGAAACACTGTTGGCATGAACCACAGTGATGTTTATCAGAAAGGCGTGGCCTCTGCTTTTGCTTCTCTCTGGTGGTTCTTCCCTTACTCTCCTGACCATGTTTTATTTCCATAACTAACTCACCAGCCTTCCTGGACAAGCAGCCCCACGGGAATACTCTCTACACTCTTTAGTCTTGAGATTTTCCACATGAACCTGTTAATGCTTATGACCCCAAATTCCATTTTTCTTTTTCAAGTCTTCTTTCTGAATACCAGTTATACACTACAAAGTGGACATATCCATTTAGCCCCTAAGTTCCCAACTCAATGAGAATGGAATCCTGCATTGTACTGCAGTCTCTCTACTGTCTTCAACGAGGCCAAAGTTCTTCCAGTCATGAAGATGACAATCTACTTTTACTACTTTGTGTCTTCCTTATGCAACAGGATGCTATATGTGCACGCACTGGTGTGTGTGTGTGTGTGTGTGTGTGTGTGTGTGTGTGTGTGTGTGTTAAGCTGATATGTTTTCTCTTTGGTAACCCCTACCTAATAGTCAATCCACAGCTCTCATAATCACAGCCATCTCTGGCCAATTTATATCCTGGAGTTTCTCCCATACTTTGAGGAAGATTTGTCCTCAGGCTGTAGGCAGTGAAATTCTACCCCAGAGTAGAAGTGATATGACATAGAGCTCTAATAGAGAAGTAGGAGAAGAAAACGCTCTTCTTTTTGAGGAAGACAAGGAGCAAGCAGTGGTAGGAGAACAAACATGCAGAGTCCCTTGCACTAAATCCCTGGAGTGAGAGGGAAACTATAAATAAGCTTTGCCCCCGGGCAGAGCTAGTTAGAAGCTCACCCAACTGGCTTTCCTCTGCAAGATGCTCTGCTTGTATTTCTTGGATTCCCATATACCCAGAGAGAGCCACGTAGTTAAGTTTTTGTCATTGGAATGTGGTGATCCTGATGGCCTCAGTGCTTTTAGGGTGGGTCATTCAAACCTTCAGTGTGAGCCTCTCGCTTTCAAACCCAGTGAAGAACTCTGAGGACCTCAGGCAAGGAGTCTTAGCAGTTGTTGAACTATCATGGACCCATTGGTATGTGGTAAGCCTATAGACCATAGGTTCTTTTTTGGAATCTTTTCTTTCTTTCTTCCCTTTCCCCTCCCTCCCTCTCTTACCTCTTCTTCCCCTCTGCCTCTCTCTTCTCTTCTCAACAGGTTCTTACTACATAACTTGGGCTGGACTTGAACTTGCAATCCTCTTAGCTTAGCCTCTCAAGTGCTGGGAGTATAAGCAATAGGCCATCAAGAATACCTTTTTGTTTTGCTTTTTCAAGACAGGGTCTCACTATGTAGTTCTGACTACATAGTCTTGGAATTCACTATGTAGACCAGGCTGGCCTTGAACTCACAGAGATCCCCCTGCCTCTGCCTCCCAAATGCTGGGATTAAAGGCATGTGCCACTATACCCAGCCTAAGAACAATATTTTGAATGCACAAAATAAAAGCAAGGTAGGTGTGGTAGTTCACACCTCTGAACAGTACTTGGAAAGTTGAGGCAGGAGGATTTCTGTGACTTAGAGGCCAGCCTGGTCTACACAGTGAATCCAAAGCCAACCAAAGCTATAGAGTGACAGCCCCCATCGGAACAACTACCAACCAAAAAACAAATTCGACTCAGTGGTTAAAAATAAGTATATGGCTTTTTTCCCACCCTGTCCCCTAGGTGGTTGGCCATATCAAAATGAAACTAAGTATCTCCTTCCCAGCTGCCAGCTGTCAGAAACTCATTGAAGTGGACAATGAATGCAAGGTTTGTATTTTCTGTGAGAAGCACAGGGCCATAGAAGTAGCTGCCGATGCTCTGGGTGAAGAGTGGAAGTGTTATGTGGTCCGAATCAGTGGTGGGAATGACAAGGACTTGACCCAAGGCACAGTTCAGCTGCTGCTCAGTAAGGGGCATTCTTGTTACACACCAAGGAAAAGTGGAGAGAGGAAGCCCAAGCCAGTTCACAGATGCACTGTGGATGCACCGAGTGTTCTTAACTGGCTTATGTAAAAAAGGAGAGAAGGCTATTTCTGGACTGACAGATACTATTGTACCTCAGTGNTTGAGGCCCCAAAGAGCTCGAAGAATCTGAAAGCTTTTCAATGTCTCTAAAGAAGATGATGTCTGCCAGTATGCTGTCAGAAACAAAGAGTAAGGAGCCATGGACAGAAGCCCCCACAATGCCAACATATTTCTCTCAAGAAACAACACAACTAAGAAAAACAAGGAGGAGGCTGTAGAATGTGCTATACCTTCGGCCAAGAGAATAAAGGAAGTCAAAGAAAAACCCCAGGAACAGATTGCCAAGAGACATAGGCTGTCCTTGATGAGAGCTCTTTTAAGTCTGAGGCCAGCCAAAAATAAGTCTTTCAAAGTAAGAGATAAAAGATCAGATCTTGGGAGAGGAAAAAAAAGCACACGAAGAAGTTAGGTGGGAGATGTGATGGTAAGAATCTGGGAGGAACTGAAGAAGAGAAACGGGATGATGGATTTGATCAAAACACATTGTACACATATATGAAACAAAATAAAAAATGATTAAGTAAACAGCAACTATATCCCCCCCNAAAACCAACAAAAACTATACAAAATATAATGAATCTTACTTATGTTGAAAAGCAGTTAATGTGATANAGTCATATACATTTTTATTTATTAATGTATTGTCTTCATAACTACAAGTAGTGATGACAAATGATTGGTAGAGGCAGCTGTAACACTTGCATTATGAAATAAAATACGTGTGATTTGTTTGGTCAAAGTCACAGACTCCCAAACATTTTTATTTGATAAGGGAATAGGACCTGCTCAGCCACCTGCACAGTTTAGGCCAGTTTGTGCTATAAGCCCTTTCTCTGTCACTGCCCTCAGGCCCTATAAACCCCTCCCAATCTTGCTTCATATTCCCAGATCTTATCTTGAGGTGCATCAGGAGCAAGAGGAGGAAGTCTCCATGTCTCAGGCAGAAACCTGAAATAGACTGAATTACTCAAAAGAGAATCCGTGCGAAGCAGGAGGGACTGAAGTATGTCACCACACAAGTTTAGCTGTCCACACTCTTCAGGAGAGTAGCACTTATGATGCAATTTAGGTCTCACTATGAGACACTAAAGGGGACCAATATGATAAAGGGGAAACTTCTGCCCTATGAGGAGAGTCTTTACTCTGGGAAAACAGGGCAGAAGAAGGAGGACATTCAGAAAAAGCAAAGTTAGAGAAAAATGGCTGAGGCTTCAGGCTTTGGAGGGAAGTTTGCAGGTGTGTGTGTGCATGTGCGTGTGTGTATGTGTGCATGTGTGTGTGTGTGTGTGTTACCTGGACTGATCAGGAAAGAGGAGGTGTTGTGTTTATAATTACAATGTCCAAAGAGGCCACAATGCAAAGTGACTATATTAGTCTGAGTTCTCTAGAGAAACAGAACCAGTAGAATGAATGCATATTAAAAAGGAGGTTAGTAGATTGGCTTCCATGATACAGCCTGGGTAGTCCAACAATGGCTTTCCTTATACTGGTAAGGCTGAGAATCGGGGAGCTGCTCTGGATACCTTAGGAGTCCCAATCTGGCCCTGGAGGCCTCTAGGATTCCTGAAGAGATCCTGTTCTTCAGTTCATATTGGAAGGTTGAAGAAGTTGGGCTGTGATGGCAGCAGTGGCAGCAGCAGCAGCAATAGGGCAGACAGGCAGGACTGGACAGCAAGCAGGCAAAAAGCAAAAGTTTTTCCCTTGGACTGGGCTATGGATGACAAGTGCTACCCATATTTATGATAGGTCTTCCCCCTTTCATTAACCTCCCTAACAAAACCCCTTATAGATGTGTCCAGAGACTTCTCTTCCAGGTGATTCTAGAGTCAGTCAATTTGACAACCAAGATTCACTATAACTGTGACCTTATGCCAACACAGAAGGGCCACTAAGGAAGAGATGTCAGTATGTGTGGTTAAGAAAGGGCTGTGGTGAATATGTCCCAGACCCCATGTTATGCAGAGGCATCTGGACATTTCTATAGGCTCCATGGTTGGGTGTGAAAGATGATAGAACCGGAAATCTTCTAGTGAGGGCAGCAGTAGGGAGAGGCTAGGTGACCCTGCTCACAGACTGCATGGGGACAGAAAAACATTCAACAGAGGACAGAGGTCAGCTAACATCATTGTGGGACACCACTAACAAGGGCAAACCCCTAGGTGTGGGGCAAGTGAAGCAATCCGGCTGCAGACTCCTCAGCCACTCCTTAACAGTCTTGGTGCAACAGGCCTAGAGGCTTGACCAGCCTCATCTCAGTGAAGCACAGCTCAGCCCAGCCTGCTGAGAGGTCACATGACCTTTGCACATGGAGACAACATCTGGGGAACAGCAGGGGCAGAGAGAATCTACAGGACTAAGCAAGTCTCAAGAGAGTCTGAGTTACTTCCTGCCAAGTGACTGGAAAACAGAATAAGACTTGAAATTTTAAGTCTTCTTATCCCTGGTTTTTAACCAAGCACAGGAAGCACTCATGAGGAGGGTGACTGGGTTTAGATGATGGAGACACAGGATTTTCTGTCTTGTGGGAGTAAGCAAGAAATATGAAGCCCCTTGTGGTACGATGGCTTGCATGAAATGGTCCATGTTCTCCATCTCTCTCTGTGCTATGCAACGTGAAGTTGAGGCTCCTCCCACCAAAAAGTGGAATCTGCAGTTTAAAACCCGGCCTCACATCATACTGCCTTTGGACAAATGAACACAGGAAATCACAACCTGTCTATTTCTAAGGCTGAACCTTTGGGGGCCTTTCCTTCCTCTCTGAGGCCTCCGCTATCACTAGGAAGACAGACTCTGCTTAGCTTTCTGAAGAAGTAAAGCCTCATAGAAACCCAAATCATTTCAGATTGTGTTATCCTAGACTAGCTGACAGAGCAGGTGATTTATATACGAACCTGGCTGAGGTCAGCCAGGCCTGACACAGCTGAGCAGAATTCTCAAGAGAACTGTAGGAAAAAAAATCAATACATAGGTGCTACTCAGCTCAGGCACGCAGCCCATGGAATGATGTTGCCCATATTTAGGCTGGGTCTTCCCACCTCAAAGAAGCAGATCTAAAGAATAATTCACTGACATGCTCAGAAATTTGTATCCTACTGATTCTAGATCCTGTGATGTTGATAATGTTGGCTATCTTTTTCCCCTAGTCTTTTTAGTGACTTCAGCTTGACCTTGGGTAATCTGATATCCTGGTTGTAATACTGCTCTAAGACTTTCAAAAGCTTATGTACAAATGAATGGGGAAAAAAAGGAACCATACAGATGGTACAATGGTTAAAATGACTTGTTGCAAAATCCCAAGAACCTGAGTTCAGACCCCAGCACCTACCTAACAAGGCCAGCATCTTTTGCATGTCTGTAACCCCAGCNCTAAGGAGAATGGAGCCAAGAGGATCACCAGGGCTTACTAGCTTCCAGCACAAGAAAATCTAAGCCCCAGGTTAAGGGAGAGATCCTGCCTCAAAGGATGAGGAAGGGAATGACAGCAGAGGACACCCAACATCCTCTTCTGTGCCGAGGGCATATGCCCCCCAACATGTACATACCTTTACACAGACACATAACACACAAAATAAATAAAGACATCTTTACAAAAATTGTGTGTACTTTTGTTCTCCAATTAACAAGAGAGTAAGAACAAGAAGAATGGCTTGATACAATGGACAACATTCAGCCTTAAAAAAGAGACACCCTGCTACTTATAGCACTATAAATGAACATTGAAGACATCACGCTAAGTG
Organism: Neotoma lepida; assembly: GCA_001675575.1. Taxonomy (NCBI): domain Eukaryota; kingdom Metazoa; phylum Chordata; class Mammalia; order Rodentia; family Cricetidae; genus Neotoma; species Neotoma lepida. The sequence continues at coordinate 147,902 of LZPO01034949.1, forward strand.
AAATAAGCTAGATATGAAAGATTTCATAGTGCACGCTGGTAAAATAGTAAAATACATAGAGACAGAACGTAGAACCTTGGTTACCAGAGGTTGGAGGTAATGGTAAGTTACTTAATGAGTTTACAGTCAGTATAGAATGGTGAACAGTTCTGGAGACGGTTAGTGGTGATGTTTTACAACAATGTAAATGTACCTAAAGTCACTGATGTTCACAATAAAAATGGTAATTTTCAGTTGTGTATATTTTACTAAATGAAATGCCAAAAATAAAAATCCACAATTAGTTCCACTTCTCACACACTAGAAATGCTTCAACTAAAAAACTTACAAGTTAAAAGAAAAATTTTTGACCAGCATGGTAGTGTAGACTTACAATTCCAGCGTTCAGAAGCCTGAGGAAGGAGGATTGTGGCCAGCTTGGATTACATAGTGAAACTCTAAGAAAAAGCTTTTTAAAAGGAGTCAGGATAGCTCCATGGTGGAATGATTACTTAGAAAGTCCAAGGTCCTGAGTTCAATCTTCAGCACTGCAAAAACAAAGTTGTAACTTGGGGGAAGGGGATGGGGAGGTCTCCAGTGTGACCTTCAGTTGGGCCAAATTTTGAGGCAGAACTCTGAAGAATCTTAGGTCTTTTGAGACTTTGTTTTCACTGTGGGCTTGAGAGAGCCTTGCTGTGTGTTCTGACGTGAGTGCTGTCTTGTTTGGATGCTCTCCATCTTCTATCTATTGGGTCAAACCTTCTCATCTATTAAGGCCCAGTTCAAATTTATTTCCTGCATGAATCTTCTGTTCTTTGACTTATTATTTGTTTTTTTTTAACCACCTCTCATCTCCTCTCATGATCTATTTAGCATCATTCAAAATATTTGAAAATATCCTTTTCAGAGTCACATGTTGATAGCCATATAAGCATACTTTTTTTTGTATGCTAGATTCTGTAGTCTATGCACACTGTGAAAAAGGAAAGAAAAGTTTGTACCGATTTGGTTCTCTTTTAATAGCTAAGCTTAATGGCTCATGTTTGCTCAACTCTTGCTGGTCCATGGTTTGATTTTGTTTTCTTGCCAGCATTTTCTTCATTGAGCATTTCTGAGGAAAATGCCTTCATCTGTGTTTTCTCAGTCTGTTTTCTATCATTGTGCCCCACCCTCAGGAGCCTTTGAAGACTTTTTTGGCTCATCATCTTTCCTATGAAATTTTGACACTGAAGATAAATGATCTATTTCTTGATAGAATAACTACATAGTCATATGTAAGATTAGTATGATTATCATTACTGTTCTTGCTCTTGAGAACCAAGTTTTGCCCCTTGGGACTGGAAGGGTAACATTCCCATTGAGAGTTTGTACTCTAACCCAAAGAGCAGCTGAACTTTTAACCTTTTGCACCAAGGTAGAAGAGTAGAAATTTACTTGTTTCCCAGGCATTCCAGGCCTCTCAAAGCCTGGCACCAGGGAGGGTCTTCTCCTCTCCCTGGCTCAGTACCTAATAATCTGGCTCTTCCTGCCTCTGTGATTACTGCCTTTGATACTAATCTGCATTCACAGGTGAGGACAGAGCCTGAAAATACCCCCCTAAGTATGCATGAGTTTCTCTCAACCTCATAGTTGTTGGGTTACTAAGTTATTTGCTTTTTGCAGGCAGCAGGGGATGGGTGGGTGGTGCAGTTGTAGTTGACACAGGAGATAAATTTGCAGTGTTGCCTCTTCTCCTTAGGTACATTGGTTGGGTTGGATGGAAAGGGAGGAAGGTAGCATTTAGGATGGAAGGCTGCTGCTAGAGCATATGGCACCATGTCTGGGCTAGACCAAGGGAGTCTACTTCAGGTCCAAGAACCTTGGCCAGTGCAGACAGCTGGCCCACACTTGTTTTTCCTTGTCGAATAAGCTTTTGGAAGGAACTTCCTGCTCATTCCCATATAGTAACATAAATTAACAAAACAGTTGTACATATAAGAACTAGTATATATGAAACTGTGCATTGTTGCTCATGGCTGTAATGCCAGAACACGGGCAAGTAAGGCAGGAAAGTTACCATGTATTCCAGGCCAACCTGAGCTAAACTTAAATAAAAGAATCAGTATATTTGACAATAAATTCAGAATATTGTGAAATTCTTTATGAAAAGGACTCATGTTGATCACGAACTCCTGACCCTTTCTTATTGCCTGTGCAAGGTTTGGCATTGGGAAAGACCCGACAAGCTCTGTTTCACATCCCTTCTCTTTGCTTGGATGTGGTGCGTAACTGGCGCAGGTCCCAGGATGGAGTGTGGGAGCATCCGGACAGAATGCATTTCCAAAGCTCAAGCCAGACACGTCATCACAGAGAACACATCTCTCCTGGGACTTTTTGCTAGAGTTTTAATTGCTTTTTCCCCTTTCTCTGGGCTTCCCATTTGAACCATATTACATTTTTGTTCAGGTTAAAATATTCAGTCAAATTCACTATGAATAACAAATTATTAACCCAAAAGATTTTTTTTTCGTAAAATTAAACAAAGTTGGCTTTTCCCCCTAGTTACCAGCTATCAAACAGTTCTTCTGTTCCATCAAGCTTTATGCTAGAAATTCTGCCAAACGTCTGATTTTCTATTGTTTCCATATTTTGACCTCAAGTGGAAATAACCACCTAGGTTACAAATATTGCATCACACAAATTAGGAAAACTTCACATAGCTTCTGATAGAAGTTTCCTTTGGGTTGTGCTGAAGTATCCTATGAATGGCAGAATAACCTACCAAAGCCTTAGTAGCATGATTCCTTTTTGTTTTGTTTTGTTTTTGTTTTGAGACAAGGTTTCTCTCTGTAACCCTGTCTGTCCTAGAACTCTCTCTGTAGACCAGGCTGGTCTCCAACTCAAGAGATCTATCTGCCTGCCTTTGCCTCCTCAGTGTTGGAATTAAAGGCGTGTGCCACCATTGCTTGGCTATTAGCATGATTTTTAATGAAAAATATGAAAACTTCTTTGTGAATTAAGACTAACTTTAAAAAGTGTTCAGTCAGGAAAACTTATTCATTGTTGGTAGAAGTGCAAACTAACACAGCCACTATGGAAATCAGTGTGGCAGTTCTCAGGAAGCAGGAATAGATCTACTTCAAGATCCAGCTCTACCACACTCCAGCATGTACTCAAAGGATGTTTCATCCTACTACAGCAATACTTGCTCAACCATGTTCACTGATGCTCTATTCATAGTAGCCAGAAATTGGGAACAGCTTAGATGTCCATCAACTGATGAATGGATAATGAAAATGTGGTCCATTTACACAGTGGAATATTATTCAGCTGTTAAGAAAAATGAAATTTGTAGGTATATGGATGGAACCAGAAAAATCATCCCAAGTGAGGTATCTCAGTCCCCCAAAGACAATTATTATATGTTCTCTCTTGTATGTGGATATTAGTTTCTAAACTCAAAATATATGCTATGAGCCGTATAACCACAGAAGTTAGATTCATAGTTAGAGACCAAGTGGGACTAAAGGAAGGGGAAATAGAGCATAGTGTTAGAGAGAGATAAACAGGAAACTAGAATAGGAGGGTTAAATAGGAAGGAAGATGGAAGAAAGGTAAAAGAGGGAGTATGGGGAGGGGCAGCTAATATTAAAGGGCATTTGAAAAACCATGTGGAAATATATTACTGTAGAAGCTTCCTAATATATACATAATATATACATATATTCCCAATATACAATGTGTGTGTGTGTGTGTGTGTGTGTGTGTGTGTGTATGTTGGAAAGGAATCCAAATGGAGTCACCAAAAAATAGGGAGACAATGTCCCAACTAGACATCTTATCCTACCAAGTAAAACCTCCAGTGCCAGGAATGGCTTGTCCAGTCATTGGCCAAAGAGGCCCCATAGAAACCCCTAAACATTACTGGCTATTACCAAGGCTGTTGGTTACTCTCCACAACCTGATGGTTAGGTTCTATTGCTAAAGATAACACTTACTTATGTCATCAAACATGAAGAAGTCAAGCTGGTACCTAACTAGAAGCAGAACTCCTGTTAACTATTGTTCATGGTTGTAGTGCCAATTCTAATTGGTCTTAATAATAAAAACCCAGAGTCAGATATTAGCNTAAAAGCTGAAAGATCAGAGAAGCAGAGAAGCCAGCCACTAGAAAGACTACTTACCTCTAGGATCCTCAGACTCCACCCCACCTTATCACTTCTTCTCTCCACCCAGCCATATCANTTCCTGTGTTCTCCTCCCAAGTGCTAGGATCAAAGGCATGAGATCCCAAGTGCTGGGATAAAGGTGTGAACCACCACTGCCTGGCTTCTACGGTTAACTAGTGGCTGGCTCCTCGCTCTGATCTCCAGGAAAGCTTTATTGGTTAGAACACAAACAAAATATCACCACTCATGATACTGGAAGGTCTTCTGCATGCTACTGGAGAAGAAAGGTAATCATTATTATCTCCAAGCTATAAACATGGTCACCGACAAAAGTGACCCCCTAAAAGATATACTGGTGCAAAANTGGCACACCCGTTCTGGGAGTAACCAAACACTTTCTGATTGGACTTAAGGCCTATTCCATGAGATGGAATCTATATATTCCTGACACTGCTGAAGTAGCTAGGAACCTAAGACTAGACGGTCTTATGGGCCTAGGGGGAAAGCTATATTACTCTGCTAAAGGATCACAGACATAAAATGACTCTTAATGACATTCGGCTATACCCACAGATCAGTGCCTCACTCAGGCATCATCAGAGAAGCTTCTTTTTGCTGTAGACAAGAACTAACACAAACAGCCGTGAATGGACAATTTGCAGAGAGTGAGGGACTTTGGTGCACTCGGCTCTAACTAGAATGCCTTCATCAACCCCCCACCACCACCACCACTGAAAGGCTCAGGAAAGTTTGCAGAAGAGGAGACAGGAAGATTGTAAGAGCCAGAGGTGGTGGTTGACTCCAAGAAACAGTATCTTCCAGACTTAACTGGGCTGGTGTGCATATAAACTCACAGGCAGCATTCACAAGGTCTGCACAGGTTTAAGCTAGACAGGGTTCCAGCACTGAGACGGGAAAGTGGACACAGACTCCCACCCCTAACCAAGAAGCTATCTGCAACTGATACCAGCTGGCAAAAGAAAAATCAGTTTTCTCCAAAGGAGTCTCACTGGGTACATTAACCTCACTTCAGGGTAGGTAGGCCCCATGCCCAGGAATAGTTGGCCAACACAAAACAAACTCATTGGTATTTTTGTAGACTTTTTGTCTCATTTTTAATTTTGGGGCATTTTTTTGTCATCTTGGTCTTTTGCTTGTTTATTTTGACCTTGTTTTTTGTGGGTTGTGTGTATGTGTGTTTCTTATTTTTCTGTTTGTGTTTGCTTTTTCTTTTTTTGAGAAAGACAGTATAAAGTTGGGTGGGTATGGAGGTGGGAAGGATCTGGGAGGAATTGTGAGAAAGGAAAACAAGATCAAAAATATACTTTATGAAAAGAAATCTTTCAATAAAAAGTGTATAATCCATAGTATCAGTGGGTAAACATTTTAATATATCAAAACCTATCCCAGGGTATCAGATATTATTCTTCAGATTTATTAAGGTTTCTGGCTTGTTACTACAGAATATTTGATAATGACAACTACATAATTAGGAGGTTAATCTGAGATAAATAATTCTCTGATTTTTACTTCATGTCAGACAAAACCACCCTCTCACTTTTCCTTCAGTGTCCAAAGTTCTTAAACATCAATGCTTCAGTTGTCACTTAAAAAAAGAAATGTGAGCCTGGTGTGGTGGCACATGCNTTTAATTCCAGCACTCTGTAGGCAGATGCCTGTGAGTTTGAGGTTAACCTAGTATAATACAGTGAGTTCCAGGTCAGCTAGAGGTGCATAGTGAGATCCTGTCTCAAAACAAAACAAACAAAAGGAAAGAAAAAGTGTTCTTTCTTTGAAACTAAACCAATGTTAGGGCTGGAGATTCAGCAGTTAAGAGTGCTTCAGTCTGATTCCTCAGACCCACAGGGTAGCTCACAGTTGTCTGTAATTCCAGTCCCAGGGGATCTNATGCCTTTTTCTGGCCTCCACAGGCACTAGGCACTCAAGTGGTAGATGAACATATAGGCAGGCAAAACACCCATCCATATTGAAAAAGAGATAAAGAGAGGAAGGAAGGAAGGGAAGGAGGGAGGGAGAGAGGGAGAGAAAGAGTGAGTGAGTATTCCTGGTGGCACCCTGGAGGTAGAGGCAGAGGCAGGTGGATCTACACAGTGAGCTTCAGGTCAGCCAGGGTTACATAGAAAGACCCTGTCTCAAAGAAGAAAAAAGGAAGATGAAGAAAGAAAGAAGAAAACGAAAAAGAAAAGAAAATTAAACCAATGTCTGTCCACAACATAAGAATACATATGATAGGAAACATCATAGTGTATAGTATTTCCAAAGTGTCTGGAGGGGATTTACTACAGGGCATGATGTCCATTTCTCACATTTTCTTGGTATGTGCATGTCTCAGTTAGGGTTTCTATTGCTGTGAAGCGACACCATGACCACAGTAACTATTATAAGGAAACATTTAATTGGGGTGACTCACTTACTGTTCCAGAGGTTCAGTCCACAGCAGGGAGCATGATGGCATGCAGGCAGATGTGGTGCTGGAGCTGAGAGTCCNTACATCTTGACTTGGAGGCAAGTCAACTTGACAGGAAGTCAACTGACTGTCACATTGAGGGAAGCTTGAGAAAAAGAGACCTCAAAGCCAGCCCCCATAGTGACACACTTCCTTCTAATGTGACACACACAANGCCACACCTCCTAATAGTGCCACTCCCTTTGGGGGACCATTTTCTTTCAAACCACCACAGTGCAGAAAGGTAAACTTCAGTTCTGTGTTGCATAGACACATTTCAAAGATTNATCAGCCNGANTCTGTCCCTTGTGGTGAGTTACATGTTATATAAGAGGCATGTTCTTCTGCAGTCCCAGAACCCTTCGGAAGCTTGGGCCTTGTGCCCTACCAGGCGGCACATGCTGTCTGTATGTGAATGATCTGGAAGGCTTTTGCTCTCAGTCTTTTGTCCTCCACATCCCTCTAAATCTGGATTGTCTGGTGTGCTGCAGTCNTGGTGAGACAGTGTCACTGATTTTGTGCTTTGAGACGATCAATAAAGGAATTATTGATTGGCCGTCCCAAGATTCAGACACCTAGAAATACCAGGTAGAGATTTAGTAATATCTGTTTCTCAAGGTTCAAGAAATAGACTCAGTCAGGTTTGGAAGCATCAACAAACTTTAAAAAAAATGTAATTAAAAACAAAACCGAAACATATACCTATACCTGACCTTCAGAAGGAACCCAAAAGCTCTATATGTTTTCTTGAGTTCAAGGAATAATTTGTCTTTTTCTCTTGTTGTGTAGCTATTTCCTCTGAACATTGAGACACAAGAAGCAAAGTGAACCAAGGTTCAAGAAGCTAACAGAACTTGTAAGATTCAGGAAGCTCCTGAAACTTGCATGATTCACAGACCTGGNCCTAGGGTTATGTAAACAGTAACAGTTGCTGGGGCTAGGATACTCAGACCAGCTGAGCTGCCATGCTGAGAGCTCCAGAGATTGGCTTTTGTGAGTCACCACCCCTGCTGGGGCAGGCTTCTCAGAGCATAGAGCTTAGAAGCACCCCTCACTCACATTCCTATAANCAAACTCCAATAAACTCACTGGTTCCTTCAGCGAGGCTAGAGTGGAATCATGCCTTTCGTCTGTCATTGGTGTTCTATCTGGAGTCAATAGATTTACATCTCCCCAGGAAGAGTCCCACTCCACTTTGACCACCCCAATTCAACAGCTGTTGTTTAATGTCTTCTCCTTAGCTCCTTAAAGGAGTTACTACTCAGTAAGAGATAGAAANATGAATGAGAATGCTTCTGTTACCTCAGGGAATCAGGCAATGAGAAAAATCCCAGGGTTTAAGATTGTGGGTTTAAAACTGAGAGTGGTGGTGCATGCTTTTAATCCCAGCACTCTGGAGGCAGAGGCAGGCAGATCTCTGAGTTCAAGGCCAGCCTGGTCTACATAGTGAGTTCCAGGACAGCCAGGGCCACATGGAGAGACTCTGCCTCAGGAAAAAAATAAATAAATTNTGGGCTAATGAATTCTTGACTTCTCTTTTGTGGAGCGTGCATNTGACTTCCTATCACTTTGAATGGTATTTTAGAGGAGGAGTTTGTTCTCTCTTTCCACCATGAAAGTCCTAGGGCTGGAACTCAGGTCTTCAGGGTTGGTGGTAAGTACCTTTATGTGCTGAGCCATCTAGCAGGCCTTATCTTAGAGGATGAGATGGTTAATATCAATTGCTCACTTGACAGAAGCGAGAATCATCTAGAAGTGAAGCCTCAGGACATGCCTGTGAGGGCTTATACTAGATTAGATGAATTGAGGAGAAAAACCCATCTTAACTGTGGGCAGCACCATTCCATGGGCTGGAGTCCTGGTCTATATAAAANTGAGAAGGGAAGCTGAGTGCCAGCATTTGTGTCTGAATCTTAAAGATGGATGCAAAGTGATCAACTTCCTCCTGTTGCCATGCCTTCCCTTCCATGATGAGCTGTATTTCCTGGAACCCTAAGCCAAAATAAATCACCCACTTTCCCTTCTGTCAGGGTATTCTATCACAGCAATAGAAAGAGTCAGCATTGTAGAGGAGTGTGTGGGGGGGGAGAATTTTGGTTTAATAACATTTAGTTACTAGAGAAGATAGCTTTTAAATATTTCATAAGGTATTTTATATAGTGCTTACTTACAAAGAGCACATACTGTGCTACTTAAGAGCTTTTATTAGGTACACAAAACATGGTATTATAGGTTATTATGTTCAGACTATAGTCTATCATCTAAACATATAAAGTAATTGAAATACCTTTATTGGTGTGGTAGTTAGGACTGTGTAAACACATTAATAAAATGTGACTTAGGTTTCCAAATTATCCATTGTAGTAAAAGCTACATTATGAGACAGTCCCACAGAGGACTCAGGAATTCTACTGTAGTCATAAACCTGTGATACATGCAGCTAAGCCAAATACCTCAAGTCAGCTTACTTGAAAAGGAACTAATCCACAATGTCAACATGGGCAAGTGTACTCCCTGAAAAACAAGAGCCTATCCCTACACATCGCCACAGAGAAGACAGTGCTTAAAGAAGGAAGCTACTGTAACAAACAAATAATCAAGCCAGGCCTGGTGTACAAGCCTGGTATCCCAGCCACTTACGAAGTTTCNGCAGAGAGATTGTAAGTTCAAGGCCTNCCTGTACAACAGAGCAAGTTCAGGGCCAATCTCAGCAATCCAGTGAGATACCATCTCAAAATAAAAAGCAGGAAGAGGGCAGAGGCTAGTGTTCAGTAGCATATCCCTCCCTTAGCCTGTGTAAGGCCCTGGCTTCAATCTCCAGCACTAGGAAAAAAGGGACAATTGGAACATGTCAGTTTTAGAGATTGTCAGATGCCCTCAAGATGAATGTCTTGAATTTGCCTTTTAGGAAGGAAGACTATGGAGGTGTGTGTGTGGCAGCAGGGGGCAGGATGACAAGCATTTTGGCTGCAAGTATTACAAATTAAAATTTTTTCCTTCTGCTTTNAAGACTTATTTTAAGTCTCTGAGTACTGTACTTCTAATCTAGAGGTAGCCTGGCAACAGTGACATCTAGTGGGCATGCATATTGCATTTCTTCTCCTCTGTCCCTTCAGAAAGAGTCTTAATAGAGTTAAGTATTTAAAGGTGACACTCTCTACCGATATCCATCTTAAATGGTTTTCCTGGATTTCCACTGTGCTCCATATACGTGTGTTGCTGGACCGGGACTCAGATGTTTAAGGCTGAATATCTCTTTGACTCCCATAAGAGTCACCTAGCAATAGAGTTCCGAGACGGTAATTGGGCTCGTATTTAAAAGAACAAGTTTGACAGCCCAGCACGTTTGGTGAAGAGTATGATGCTCCCAGCTGCTTTGTGTGCTTTGCCTCGCCCAGCTCCGCCCCCATGTTCACCTGCCCTGTCCAGGCCCGCCCCCATGTTCAGCCCACAGGAGGTTGCCACCAGACTGATCTCCCCAAAGAGAAACGTTCATCAGTCTCTCACCAGTTCCCAGATGCCGCCACACTGAGTTTCCACATGCTCGTCTGGCTTTCAAGTCGCTCCTCAACTCATATCTGTGCTCCAGTCAAGTTGATTTCCCCAACGCCCTCTGGACCGATCACACTCATTTTTCTATTCCTGACTTCGTCCCGCCTTTCTTCCTTGATGCNTATGTTTTCAAAGCTGATTTTATCTTTATTTCTTCTATGGATCCATGTCTTACTCCTCCACTCTGTTGATATCCATAGCCTGGCTCCACCACTCCCCCACCCCCATTTAATTCACACTTGAAGCATTAAGCTGCTTTACTGACGTCTCACGATTCATGATCTTGTCTCGTGCAAAATCTAGTGTTGGTAGAACACAGCTCTTGGTATTCTCACAGATGTTAACGGTTCAAACACGGAAAACATAGTATCTCTTTTGAACAGTCCTTAATTTGCTCTCGTTTCAGCAGAAAGGCTTTGCTCTTCTTGNTTAACTAGCTGGTGGACTATAGATTTTGGTGACTGCTATTATAATTTTAAACTGAAGTGAAAAGCAGAAAATAAGNTGTGTATTAGCTCTTGGTGTAAAAATTTACTCCTAGAAGGTTTGCAAGGCAATGCAACAAGTGCTTTTACAGACATCAGATACTCTATAACATANTAAAATGACATAGAATAGTGTGGAATTCTTTTTCCATATTTGAAAAGTTTATTTTTACTGTCTTTAGGGAGTTTGCCCACTCTGACAATGTCATCTCTTTGACTCAAATTCTGTTTGCTGTTGCCCAACAGTTCACTGTTTGTAATGGCTGTTANGTACTATCGGTTCTGTGAGACATACCAAATTAAATTGTCCTAAATGCCAAATTAAGGTGCCTAATTTCTATTATTTTTTAAATTAAAGTAACTTCTGCACAAGAATTTCGGTAAGTAATGTTTAAGACTTTTACATATCCACAATACATTGACAAGTTAAGGCCATATTGGTTAGGTTTCAACTGGAGGGTTGAATTCTTTCCTGGGCACCACGTTTTGAAAGAGACAGACAAATTGGAGAGAGTTCAGAGGGGAAGAACAAAAATGATCAAAGGTTTGAAAAATCAGCCCTGTGAGGGAAGGTTACTAAAATCAGGCCTGCTCCGCCTAGAGNAGAGAGGCCTGAAAGGGGCCATAATAACTCTCCAAAACACATAAAAGGATGTTTTCAGGAGGAAAGGACCAATTATCCTCATTAGTCAACAAGGACAGGACCAGGAGTAATGGGACTTAAGCTTCAGCAAAGGAAAATGAAAAAAGATTAAATATTATAAAAACCTTCATTTCAAGGCTAGGCCTAATGCCTTTTCTGAGTTAGGGATAAAGAAATCAGTCCTGCTGTGATGGTCGCTGAACAGGAGAAAATTGTCAGAGAAAATTTTGGCAACTCAATAATTCTTAAGGAAAGAAATAATGGAGGAAATGTAGGTGCTTCTTTACTACTAATGTTCACCCCTCCAGTGCNAAAAGGTGTTGTCACCAAGAGCCATTCAAAACCATACAGACACATACACAGAAATGCACAGGCACACAGATGACGAAGGAAGGAAGCCAGTTATCCAGTCCTATATCAATGAGGCTTATCCCTTCCTGGGATGACAAATAAAAATAGATTTTACCTTAAAGTAAAATACTATCTGGTGCTTTGCTCCTGGATTAAATATAACAAGGAGCTGGAAAACAATGAGACTGATGGGGCCTTCAGCATGGCAAAGTCAAACAGGATGCAGCATGACAGTGCAAGGGTACTATAGATCTGAAAGTCACCAGGACTTGTTCCTGAGTTTTATTTTGACTGAATCCTGTTGACTCACCATTCCCCACTATCCACTGAGAAGGTGGGCGCTATCCAGGCGGAATGCTTTATCACACTCCTTGAGGCACCACCATGGTAAGTTCTATCTTGCCATTCCTTAATTCACCCAGTACACGTTGATTGACAACTTGTTTTCTGGCCAGGGATTAGGTGGATGATANCACCTGGTTTCATTCAGTCCTTCAATCATCCAGTCAATAAAAATCTGTTGAATGCCTTTCATATCCCGAGCACCGTGATTCAACACTCTGGCTGCAGTCAAGAGCAATGTGTGTTTTGTCATGGTGTCCATGGAGTCCACAATTTGACATAAATAATGCATATAATATGTGATAATTCTTGAGAAGAGAAAGAAAAGCATGCTACGAGGGCACACAGTGGTAAACTAAGTTAGTTTGGAAAATTCTGTATTATAAAGTAAGTGGAATGTGAAATACCAGTAAAACTTAGCAAGAGAATATGAGAGGGAGCGGAAGTAAGAGACAAATATCACAGTAGAGGGAANAGCATGTNAGAAACTTCAGAAAGGAAAGGACAAGGATTAGTTATTTGAAATTTTGAGTTATTCAGAATTTAGATGTCTTATGGAGCTACCTCACCAGGCTNTCCTAAAGAGTGTGTTTGGGCAGTAAATACTTGTATTTANCTTCTTGCCACTTGTAAAAGATATTTAATAGCTTTTTGAAGAACACATCTACCCCCAGAGGAAATAAACAATAACTAATTTTACATTGACTTTACAAATGTTATCTTCTCATCTTTTTAAAAGATGTTTTATTATANTATGAATTCACCATCATCTGAATGTTTATCCATGCCCAGTCTGTTTCATCTATGCACCTCACTCACCATTCCCATATTTTAGTTGGTTTAAAGTAAACAAATAAATGGCTTTGTGATTTTGGTATGAAATGACCTTTTATGAGACTAGTTTTGAACTAATTATCTTGTATAGTAAATATTAGAAATACTGTGTTTTCCTTACTAACTGGAGAGAAGGGTCTCTGGTATGTTTTGAGGCCCCAAAGAGGAAGAAATGGAAAGAGACATTGTAGTGATGAATATTAAGAAGAAATAGATCCTCCTTTCACCGGAATATGATGGAAAGTGGAGCCCAGGGCCAGGAAGATTAGTATTAAGAAATTCTTTTTTTTCAGGGTAGTGGGGCAGGGAGATAAAATATTGCATGTTTTCCTCATGTGCTGGATGTAGACTTAAACANATTCTTTTTTTTATTAAGAAAAATTTCCCTTCANTTTACACATCAATCAAAGATCCCCCTCTTCCCTCTTCCTCCCAGCCTCCCCATCGCAACCCATCCTCAAATATATTCTTGACATGACAAGACCGTGGCATTGTGAATTACAGAGCTGTGGTTGTCTGCACAAGACCTGTATAAGATCAACCCTAGTCAACATTACAGCNTGGATGAGGGAGTGATTCGTGAGCCCCCACCCAAAGCTTGGTGCTATTGACAGTTGACAGCTGCTGACAATGAGTCAGTTTTCTTTAAGGATGTGGCTCTTTGTATATTGACCAGACTCCAGTGAATGGTCCCACAATCATGAGTGTATGGGCAGCACAAATTGGACTCAGTGATTATGAAACAACAACAACAAAGGACATGACATTGAGAGGGGATGGGAGATGGATCCGGTAGGCGTTAGGGAAAGAGTGGGGAGTGAATATGATCAAAATGTAGTGTAGGCATGTATGAAATTCTCAAAAATCAACAAATGTATTTTATTAAATATTATATTTGGGGTCTAGAGAGATGGCTCAGTGATTAAGAGCACTTGCTGCTTTTGCCAAGCATCTGAGTTCAGTTTCCAGCACCACATGGTGGCTAATACCACCTGTAACTCCAGTTCAAGAGGATCTGATACCCTCTTCTGATCTTTGTGGGAACACACTAGACATACATTCAGACAAAACAGCCTAAAATAAAATAAAAAATTAAAAAATGATAAATATTTGAGGTAATAAAATGTCAGATATCATGACTTGATCATTTTCCAATACAGAGATGTGTTGAAACATTAGGTAAGATCCTATAAATACATACAATTATGTGCCAGTGAAAAAAACAAAATTAAAAAAACTAATTAATAATTGAATTCTTCAGCAGAAGTATTCACATAGTTGAGTCTTGAGTGGACAAAAACATAAAGATTTGTTTGACAAATCCCTAAATAATAGCTCTCTAGGAATGAGGAGGCTTTGTCAAATTAATTGGATGATGAACTCAATTTAATCTACAATGTGATGTTGAAAGGAAAAGTTTAATTGATCTTAATTTTTAAAGAGAGTAGTTTCAGTAACACAAGCAGCAGGAACCTGTAGATAGTTTATAAAGTGATTGCTATGGGAATGAGTGTACTGATCTTTCTTTCTTTCTTTCTTTCTTTCTTTCTTTCTTTCTTTCTTTCTTTCTTTCTTTCTTTCTTTCTTTCTTTCTCTGCTGAGTAGTACTCCATTGTGTATATGTACCACATTTTCTTGATCCATTCTTCAGTTGACGGGCATCTAGGTTGTTTTCAGGTTCTGGCTATTATGAATAATGCTGCTATGAACATAGTTGAGCATGTGTCCCTGTGGTATGATTGAGCGTTCCTTGGGTATATGCCCAAGAGTGGTNCTGGTGTTATATTTAGGAAGTGGTCTCCTGTGCCGATGCATTCAAGAGTGCTTCCTACTTTCTCTTCTATCAAGTTGAGTGTAGCTGGATTTATGTTGAGGTCTTTGATCCACTTGGACTTGAGTTTTGTACATGGAGACAGATATGCTTGCTTTCTTTCTTTCTTTCTTTCTTTCTTTCTTTCTTTCTTTCTTTCTTTCTTTCTTTCTTTCTTTTTCTTTCTGGTAGTCCTCATTACTTGGTCCCGATTAATATTCCAGAAAGAAAAGTCTCTGATTGGCCAAGTTTGAATTATACACACTCGGCTCATGCATTTAAATTCTATTGAGGGCATTTCTAATTTGTGGGGCATAACTGTACAAAGAATGCTTATTGGATACTTATGGGCAAACCCCACANGTATGCTCCCCAAAGAATTTCTATTGCAAAGAGACAAAGTGCCACAGAAGGAGATTCTTGAGCTTGATATTTTGATTAAGATTTGTGAACACAATGTGACCTTCATGGTTTTTCAAATTTACCACAGATTGATTCTAGAGTCCCATTACTATGATCTAGAAATGAGGAACAGCCAAATGAGCGCTTTCACCTCAGATAACAGTATTTGTTATGGTTTGCATATGAAATGTTCCCCACAGGTTTTCGTGCTGAATGCTTGCTTTCAGCTGGTGGACACTGAGGGTGTGACTTTGAAGGTAATATTTGGTACCCTGTCCCTTCTCTCTTGCATTCTTTTCTACTCAGAGATGAAGAAGTTTCTTTGCCACATGCTGACGTCATCATCACATTCTACTCAAGTGCATGGGACCAAGTGACCGTGAACTAAGCCNCCTGAAGCCATGTGCTAACATAAATTCTTTGTCACATGTTTCTGTTACATATTTGATCACAATAATGATAAAAATAATATGCATGAAATGAGACGTACCTTGAGAACCAGAGGAAAGGGGATAAATCTTTTAAAATGATAAAATAATTTTCTTCATTAAGATATTGAGTTGGGTNTGGGNAAAATGCCCTTTCATGATTTGGAAGACTTAGTGTTAGGACTGAGCAAGAGGGAAGCAGAANTTGGGGCTGATACACAGTTGGCAGCAGGCTTGTTAGAAGATCCTGCCGCTTTAGGTTAGGCTCATGACCATGGCATTGAAAAGAAATATGTGGACTAAATAGGCATTTACAAGTCAGATTTATACTTATATACAGATTTTTATTTATATACACTATAAGTAATTTTAGATGTCGAAATCTGAAATGCCTATAGTAAGGAGTATTGTANCTTGNTACCACATGAATCTTAATCTAAGTAACATTATTATTCCAATCTGCAAACAGAGAAGAAAGACCTACACATATCTGTAATTCATCTGAGACAGAAACAAATCCTTTCTNGTGTTGGTTCTTAACTTGTCTATATAGGTTTTCAAGGCATCACCAGGCACCAAGCTATCTTAAGAATCAGGGAACATGTTTATCTNCCAGCCTGATATTCGTGTTAGAATGATGACAACTCTAACGTGTTTTGAGTGAGGAAATGGACAGCAATGAAATCAGGACCTTTTCAAAACCTACTTGGAAATTCTGCTCCTTTCATATCTATTTTGTCATATTTTCCTCATTTTGACAATAGTTAAGATGACAGTTTTCATAAAAAGTGTTTGTTGGGAATAAACCAATCACAATTTCTTCTTAGCACATCTACTGTGCAAAGAAAGGTTCTACAATTGCAAAATGACAGATGGCAGAAACCTTGCCTGCTCCACGCAAAACATGAGGCTTCTGAGCATTTGTTTAATTAAGCATTAATTTAGCGTTGTCATAATTAAGCACTACTGCGTCCACAGCTTCTGAACTGATGTTTTGCAGAACTAAATTCTTTGAAAAGGAAAATGTACTCATTTCAGTTGCACAATTGGTGCCAAGTTTTTCCAATCAAGTGTCTTTCTAGAGCTGTAATAATTTCCAGGAGGCCTCAGGGAAATGTGAAAAAAGGACTGATNCAGAGTTGGGATTTGGGTTCAGTTCTTGGGGCTCACAGCTCATGTTGGCACTTACGAGTGGCATTTACAGTTTGCCCGATTCCTTGTCATTGGAATGACCCCAGGAAAATCATCTGCTGAAGCTATGATCCTCGTTGGGGAGACTTAATGGATTAGGCTCTTAGATTAGAGTTTATTATTATTAGAAATAAGATGCTTTCCGGCTCT
>LZPO01034949.1:167173-181632 GCA_001675575.1 Neotoma lepida
GCCACTCTAAGAAAAAAAAAAAGCATTAAGTGTTTGCTGTATTTTTCCTGTTATATTGTCTATTGTGCTGTGTCATTTTTAAATGCCAACATTAGAGTACACTNTAAGAAATTTTCTGTCTCCAGTAGGCCAGAAGAAACAGACAGATACACATCTTCCTCAGAGAGAAGAAGGAATGCCTCCAGGCTGGGAGGAGGGTACTTGGGGGTAGATGCTGAGCCTCACAGCTGTACAGAGGCTTATGCACTTGGCTTTGTTGGTTACCTAGTTGTGTTCCTTCACCAACCAGAACCTATACAACTCAGGTGGGGAGTGGGGTCTAGAGAAATGGGGTGTTGCCTCAATCCGTAGGAAAGGAGTGAGCCTTATGATTGTTAAACCTCATAGCTGGAAAATGATCAGGATCTGGGTGAGGAAAGGGGGGGAGACTTGCCCCTGCCTAGTCATTGGCTGTCCCACTGGACTTCACCCATGACATCCCAAATCAAGATAATATNGTAAGATTCCCAAGAGCAAAACCTGAAAGCATTGNACTCCAAATATGTGGCTTTGCGTAGACTGTACTGGGTTCACTGCCTCAGTGTGTGAGGTGACAATTGGCTTAGTTTGACTCGATGCTCTATATCAGGATATGTATGTGTTTCTGTTCTTGGTCACATTTATTTTTCTCTGAGTGTTTTATGGAGTTCAAAAGTCATATAACTTGGGCTGAGGAGAAGCCTTAGTCAGTAGAAGACCTGAATTTCCTCCGTAGAGTTCAAGATTACAAAAGCTGGATGTGGTGGCATTTGCTTGTAATACCAGCATTGGGGATACAGGGAAAGCCTGATCCCTAGGGCTTGCTGACCTGCCAGTTTAGTGTACTCAGTGAGCTCCAGGNACATTAGAGACCCTGTCTTCAAAAATAAGGCCAACTATTGCGAGGACTCATCTAGTAAAGGCACTTGCTGACAAGCTTGGCAATCTGAGTTGCATTCCCACGACCCACATGGTGAAAGAAAAGAACCAACTCCCACAAGTTATCCTCTGATTTCCATATGCCTACTGAGGCACACACACACACACACACACACAGACACACACACTACATACATGAAATTAAGAAGACTTTCTTTAAAGGTATATGGCTTCTGGGAAATGGCATTAGAGGTTGACCTCTGGACTTCACACACATATGCACACACATGCATACAAATCTTCACACACATGTACCAACACGTACACGCTCAGACAACATTATATAACAACTTTGATACTTATTAAAAACATTATCCAAATAAAACTAACTGTCCTCCAGGTCGATATGATGTGAATATTACTTATATGTGGGTTCTGTTTCCCCAGATAGTTTGTTAAACCACAAATATGACCCATTATTATATGTTAATAATAACACTAACAAAAAAACAATATTAGGAGAAAAAAGGAAGGAGAAAATTAGTCATCAAGGGCAGAGATCTTGACACTTATGTTTTATTCCCCCTCCCTTTTGGTGCCTAACAAGTGACTTGGATCTTCTACTTACGATGGCAAGAACATAGCACAGGATTTGAATATCCCCTTCCCAAANTCATGTTGAAACTTAATTGCTTTTATGATAGAATTGGGGAATGTGACCTTTAGGAGGTGATCTGGTCATGAGGGCTCTATACTCAGGAGTAGATTAGTTGCATGACTGAGGGAGAGACTTAGTTGAGGCAGGGGGTGTCTTGTTGTAGAAGCTTGCCACCTCTGTCTCCTACCACTTGTTTGGCCTTCTGCCATGTTAGGAGGCGGCACAAAGACCCTTCTGGGAAGATTCTGGGGATGTGCTCCTGTGCTTCCCAGCCTCTAATAATGTGGAAAGCCTTCTTTTCCTCTTCCTCTCCTGCTCCTCCTCCTNCTCCTTCTCCACTCCTCCTTTTACCCATCTGTGGCATTCTGCTCTAGCCATGGAAAAAGGACCAATGTACATGGTGTATTAAATTTGCTTAAATGACACAGGGCTGAGCTCCTGGAGTCCAGTCAAAGAGAGGGAGGAGGGATTACATGAGCAAGGGGCNGGGGTCAAGATCATGATGGGGAAACCCACGGAGACAGCTGACCCGAGCTAGTAGGAGCTCACAGACTCTGGACTGACAGCTGGGGAGCCTGCATGGGACCAAACTAGGCCCTCCAAGTGTGGGTGACAGTTGTGTGGCTTGGTCTGTTTGTGGGGCCCCTGGCAACGGGACCAGGATTTATCTCTGGTGTATGAACTGGCTTTTTGGAGCCCATTCCCTATGGTGGGATACCTTGCTCAGCCTTGATGCAGGTGGGAGGGGCTTAGTCCTGCCTCAACTTGATATGCCAGGTTTTGTTGACTCCCCATGGGAATCCTTACCCTCTCTGAGGAGTAGATGAGGTGTAGGGTAGGAGGGAAGTGGGGGGAAGTGGGAGGAGGGGAGGAAGGGGGAACTGTGCTTGGTATGTAAAATGAAAAAAAAATTAAAAGAAAAAAAAAGAAAAAGGACTGACAGAAAAAAAGTTTGCTTAAAAGAGACAGTCACTTTCTTTAGAGTAACAGACACCTGAGTATATATTTAATAAATATTTTTTACTCTTTTGAGAGAGAACAATAAATCTGGGAGTGGTGTGCACACCTGTAATCCCAGCATTTAGAGAACTGATATAGAGGGATTGGGATTTGCAGTCCAGAGTAGGCTACGTAGCTAGCCTCTGTCTCAGCAGCAACAATGAAAAACTCCAAAATACACAAAGANAAAGGACATTGAATCACATGATCATAAAGCTCAAAGAGACAGAATCATTCATGGTTTCATACAACTGCTTCAAAATCAAATACGTTACTAACAGTTCAAGACTAGAAACAATGGTGCCATGNTTCTCAGTTCCAAACTCCTTGGGATGATACTGCTGTGCCTAGATTTAATTATCAGCCTAGTCAAAACCTCATGGTCTCAGGCCCAGGTGTGCCATATGTATGGGGAGNCGACTGTTGCCACAGCTAGGACAGAGAACAAGTTGTAAGANTTGGACATGTTAGAACATGTTTCATTAAGANCCTGAGAAGGACAATAACCCAAGAAGGACAATAGGAAGAAATACTGGTGTGTTCCATATGTGACAACTTCACAGTTGTTACTTTCTTGCCAGTCCCNTTTGCCTCCATGTGGTTTGTCCTCTGTGGTATAAAATTAGAAAACTAAACTCTACTCTTATTCTCTGCCTAGCTGCCTGTCTGCTTTCTCTATCCATGATAGTATTGTTAACATTTATCTGCTATTTCTCAAAAGATAGATCNGTTAATTTTCCTAACAGTTCAGTCTAATTTGCTCAAAAATATTTTTTACTGAGAAATCTCATTGTTAGACGTTGCTGAGCATATGAAAATAATGAAAGAGACTGAGCAAAACAGACTCCTATTTTTTTAAAGAGCTAAAGAACCAAGTAAAAAGACAGGAGGTCTATGTACCATTTTGTTTAATCCAGATAACTGCTACCTCTTATTATCACTAATGAAAACCTGAGCTATAATAGAAACAAATCTAAACACTCTGATGGAGGAGCAGGAGCCCTGGAATCTAGTTCTTGCTTAGCTTTTAATTAGTTGTATGAACTTGGGCAGGCCATTTAATCACACTAGTTCCTCAAATTTTTCATCTTTAAAATAAGAGGTTTGGATGGGAAGTAATTTGAAAGCGCCCATCAAAGTCTCAAATCCTAATTTGTGATTACAATAAATTTATGTGAACTAAGCAATTGTCTAATTTATTCCAGATTATGGCAAAATGAACTTATAATTAACCGGTGCTCCTCTCACTTTAATTCAGAACAATGAACAAAACTGAAAGTACAAATCAGAACAAAGCTTTCAGTGTTGGTGCTGTCGGCAGGAAAGCCAGGAGTCAGGGTTTGAATGTCTGTCATATATATAATCTCCTTGTTTGCTGTGAGCTAATCCATGGTGGCTGGATGGGATCGGGATGTCCTCGTGCCTTTCCAAAGTAGAAGGCACAAAGCTATGCATACACAGATCTTATTTGAGGATGGAAAGGCAGTACAGGAAAGTATTTTGACCCAGATCTCATAACTCATGTACTCTTTCCGCAAATGAAAATTTCCTTTTTGGGCTGTGGTTAGTCCTGATTTGGGGAGTGGGTGAGCCCATGACAGGCTGGTACACATGCACACACAGCTCAGCCAAAGATCATGCATAGAACCCAGACCAAACAGCTTAAAACTGCACAGAGGAGGTCTGAATCTTTAGGGCTCAGGCTGGACGGGGACAGTAGAGAAGAGCTCATATTCACGTAAGTAGCCTCAGGGTTTTAAAAGTACATATATTTTTGCATAGCTTTGCTCTCCTTTCATTCTTTTGAGGTTTAAGGGTGGTCACTGGCAGAATTACACAAAAACAGCGTTCAGGCTCAGCAGTCCTTGAATCCACATTTGGAGGTCTCCGTGGGTGGCACAGGAATGCATGCCAATAAGAAGCCTGACAGATCTGCTAACAGACACTAAATGGCTCAGGATAGATCCCTGAGTGCTCCCACGAAGGGGCCTGAAAGACTTACAAATTGTAATAGTAGAAAAATGTTGGTTTAAATTTACTAGCAGTCTAAACGGCTANTCTATNAAAACNTACATCTCTTCAGTCCTCAATTTAGTATTTTTAATACTTTTAGTGTGGGAAATCAAGGTAGCCTTTAGAATTAAGTTCTGGTCTATATTGGATTTTAAAAGTTTTATCTTTTTATTTAGTATGTGTTTAGACATGGTGGGGGGTGAGGTAAGTGAAGGGTATGGTACACATGTAGAAGTCCTGTGGAAGTCAGAGAACAACTTTACTTTTAGGGAGTTGGTTCTCTCTTTTCACCTTGTTTTGGGGGCAGGAANCCCCTTGTGATTTCTGCCACCACAGCATTGCCTCGCAAGCTGCTGGCTGATTCTCCCGTCCCTGCCTCCCATCCAGCTTTAGGACTGTTGCTCCTGGGATTATGGATGTGCTAACACATTTGGCTTTTTACTTTTGTCTCAGGGGTCAAAAGCAGGTCAAAAGAGTTGTGTGGTAACCACTCTTACCCACTTAAGCATCCTGCTACCGCCATAACAGATGTTTAAAGACTGAAGAGAGCTTATGCAGGCCTGAAGCAAAATGTGTTTGTGTTTTTATTCTATCAAAAGTGGGAGAGACTATCACCTAAAGCGTAGCTTATGAAACACAGCTCACTTATTAATTTGCATATTTCTATGTTATTATCTTGATGCAATAAAAATTTAGTGCACTGAACCCAATAAAGCTATCTAATTACATTTCCAGAATCCCGCTTAGTTCGGGGTCAGTGATCTGCATCCATCTTTTTGTTTTGAAAATATTGAGCTATGTGTTGGCCTTTTTACCAATAAAGAGCCCACTCAAGGCTTTGACTCAAATTTCACAGATTAACAACTCACGCTGCATATGACTAAGAGTCTATACATATTGTAGAAAGCACTCTCAACTTTAGTCTTCTCGGGAGAGGATATTTCTGATTCTGTTTTTGGCTAGTGACAGGACAAAAATCTGAATAGACAGCAACATAATTCCTTTTCAGTATTTTCTCCGGGAGTGACTCAGGTTCAGAATTGTCCCTACAGTTGTTCCTCACCTGGTAGTGGGACCACCCATGCAGGGCCGTGGCAAAGCCTGGTTTCTATAGCAAATGTGAAATTCCCCTCGGGAGTCACTATGTCACATTAGAATTGGCCTCGGATGAGAAGTTCAGGCAGGGCTTTCCTGGGACATGGTTTTGTATTCTTCTCTGCCTTACTGCCAGGGTGATTATTTGCAGGGAAAATATATTTCCAAAGGGATTATAAGAGATTTATTAACTGCCAAAGGAAGGATTTCGAAAAGGGACATGGTGCTGGAAGAACTGACCCTGACCACATATGTTCCCTTGAGGTCCCACAGAGATCTACCACCACAAAGAGGCCTTTTGGAGAGACTTCTCTATGGTCTCTCCGACTGAAAAGCAGGAGGCCTGGCCCTGTGAAGAAGAAGGCTAGAGATTTAGGATGGTAGCATGCTTCTCCTCACTGTAGGGAGACCAGTTCCCTTCTTATGTAACTTAACAAACCAGAGGTGACTGAGAATCATCAGAGGCTTTATTGAGTGTGTTGGGTGAGCTAGAGATAAGTCAGTTTGTGGATTATCACGCACTTTATGCGCCACCAGCATCTTCCAAGGCATTCATGAAAATGGACAGACACAAGGACATTGAGCTTCAGGCGGCCTTTGCTAACTGCCTCCCTTGGGACGATTGTTCCCAGTGTCCTGATTATTTGACAGAGTCTTCCTAAAAGCCATGTGGGAAACAGGGATGGATTCTTTTCAGTGTGCAGATGTGGGATTTAAAAAGAAGCAAATTACTTCTTCTTTCCTTTATTTTTAAAAGATTTATTATATTTATTTTATGTGTGAGTGTTTTGTGTGTGTGTGTGTGTGTATGTATGTACATATACTCACTGTGTGCACACAAGGTACCCTTGGATGCCACAAGAGGGTATCAGATGCCTTGGAACTGGAGTTAAGGACTGGCTAAAAGCTACCAGGTGAGTGCTGGTAACCAAACCTGGGTCCTCTACAAGAACAGACAGTGCTCTTAACCAATGAGCCATCTCACTCGTCCCTCAAGTGAATTTCTTGAAGTTGTCTCTTATAATCAAGATAGACGAAAGGATAAAGACAAGGATTCTTGCTCCCAAACAATGGTGTGTAAGTCCAGTTTGTCAGGCAGCAGGCTCATGGTCCCAGGCAGAGTTGGGTAGTAGGCTCTGTACTTTTGGTGTTTGCCCTGGTAATCTGCACTATTTAGAGAAATTGCCCCCAACTATGTGGCTTAAAACTGATAAATATGTTTTAAGCTTTCACAGTTTTTGTGGACAACAGTTACACAAGGACTCAGCTACACATCTCTGCCTGGTCCATTTTCCCCCTGATATCCTTGAATTACACCCCATACCTAAACAGTTCAGGATCACCACATAGCAACTTTAGATTTTAAATGTTGGATGGTAGTTGTTAATCACAGTGATTTCTTCTGGAACCCAGGCCATCCATAGAAGTTCTGTTTTGAAGATTAATATTTAACTAGCTAAGCATCTTTGTTGGACTTTGGTTTCTAAGTGTTTAATCAATTTTTGCTTATTCTGTTTGGTGTGCCTGGCCTCTCAGAGCATTCCTTGGAACTTCCTAGACACAAGGGTCTTCAACAGGGAGGGAGCAACAGCTCACATCCAGCTCCTCAATCCTACCCATGCCCCAGAAGAGTATGGAGGCTTCTTTTCTGTAAATAGTCCCAGCCACAAAGCCCTGAAAAGATAAGTACAACACGTATGTACCTGTTTTCTTTGCTAAGGCAGTTACACCTGTGCCATCAAGAGATGATTCTTTCTTATTCAAGGTAAAAACAAGCAAAAACAATCACTTTACCAGAGTGATTCTTTGTTAGGAGAGCAAGGAAGGTCTACTGGAGGAAGCAAGGGTCTCTTGGAGCCTGTGTTTCTAGTGCCCTTCTGTTAGCCCAGTGGAAAACGTTTAGTGAGATATTTGCTAGATAAAACATGAAGTACAAGGACTGGGGGTGTAGTCCCATGGTAGAAAACTTGGCTAGAGTGCCTGGAGCACTGGGCTTGGCCCTCAGATCCAAATGAGCCAGCAAGAAGGTGCACAAAACCCATGTAATGTATAACAGTGAATTCACAATGCCAAGCATGGTACCTGGTACATAGAAGATGGCGGTGATTTGCACTGAATGATTGAATTAAGTAACCAGTGCAAAGTAATTATAAGGTGTGAATCAACAAGAAAAGCATATACTTTTGATTATAATACTATCTTTGTGTTCTTTTTATTTTTTTATATGTTACATTTTTTTTTTTAGACTTAACTTTCATGTGTGTAGGTGTTTTGCCTGCATCCATGTCTGTGCACCACATGTGTGCCTGGTGCCCTCAGAGGCCAGAGGAGGGAGTCAGATCCCCTGGAACTGGGGTTACAGGTGATTGTGAGCCACCATGTCGGTGCTGGGAATCGAACCCAAAATCCCTGGAAGAGCAAAGCCAGTGCTCTTTATCTCTGATCCACCTCTACAGACTATCTATCTATCTATCTATCTATCTATCTATTTCCCCTGTCTCTTATACACATCTAGATGTGTATAAGAGACAGGTGTGTGTGTGTGCATGTTAGAGGTTACCTTTTGGGGTCAGTTCTTACCTTCCACCGGGTTGAGGTCTCTTGTTTCTGCTGCTGGGCTATGTATTCCAGGCATGCTGGCCTAGGAGCTTCCAGCCAATTCCCCAGTCTCAGCCTCTTGTCTTGCAGTAGAAGTGTTGGGGTCACAGATGTGTGCCACCACATCCTGCTCTTTTTAATTTTATTTATTTATTTATTTATTTATTTATTTATTTATTTATTTATTTATGGACTTTTTTTCTGATGTTTATAGTATTCGGTCTGTTTCTTTAATCTTTTGTTTTTATTTATCTAACTATTTATTTTACATCCTGACCACAGTTTCCCCTCCCTCCTCTCCTCCCGTTCCCTCAGCGCACCTCCCGTCCACCCCCAACCCCTCAATCCACTCCTCTGTTTCTATTCAGAAAGGGCTGGCCTCCCATGGATATCAGCAAAGCATGGCATATCAAGTTGAGCTAAGACTAAATAGTTTTCCGTGTATCAAGACTGGGCAAGGCAAAGTAGTATGAGGAATAGGTTCCCAAGAGCCAGCCAAAGCGTTACACAGCCTTCGTTTTTTACTCCAGAGCTAGGACCAAACCTCAGGTCCTCCAGCTCATGTGGCAAGTGCCCCTCCTCCCACCCTGAGTCTTCTCTCAGACCCTATTTTTGTTTTAAAATGCTCAGAGGTTTTTAGAAGAAGGAAGCAGAAAAATCATAAAGAATTAAAAATCAACTCTGATTTTATTCTTAAGAAATAATCAAGCCAGGCGGTGGTGTCATACNCCTTTAATCCCAGCACTTGGGAGACAGAGGCAACTCTCAGTGAGTTCGTGGCCAGCCTGGTCTACAAAGCGAGTTCCAGCACAGCCAGGACTGTTACATGAGAGACCTTGTCTCGAAAAAAGAAAAGAAAAAAAAAAAGTCACTGTAAGCATGTAGGTATATTTCTTCCTGAAGCATGTAGGTATATTTCTTCCTGTCTCTTTTTTCTTTGTATATCTTAGTTCACATGTGAATTTTTATGCATATAACTCAAGTATATAACCTGGAGAACAGAATCATAAATTAAAGAATGCTATATGAGTTTGCTAAGTTTTCTTCCTTGCTATAGTCTTAAAACAAAGCAAAAATAAATATAAATATAAATACATATCTACAGCTTGTGTGAGTCACATTAGCTTAAGTGTACATACCAGGAGCTGGCTATACCAGCAAACATACTTCATATGGTACATATGCTCCTGTTGGTTCTCAGTTTTAAATCACATGATTAATTAATATTAAATTAGAGCAAAACAAAAGTGAGATTAAACAAAATCTTTAAGTTATTCAGCTTTCTAATTTACACAGCCATTTGGCAGCGTATGCCATTTGTCAACTTTGGATTTCTTCTCCGAGGACTTTATAAAGAGGAAGAGCAAAGCCAGTGCTGCCCCTGCTGGGTTATTCTGCTAGCCAAGCACTGCAGCCATTGAAATTGGCCTCTGAAGCAGCCTCCAGTCCAGAGATCTATGGTGGAGATAGCGCCTGGGCTAGCTAAATACTTGAATACGTTGGCATCGTAGAATTGGACGCTATCCCTGTTTTCCATAAGCCTTGGAAAGCTTTCTGCACAGTTGGCGAAGTTTTGAATACCCCTCACCCGTTACCATCAATGATGAGTTTTTCTTAAGCATGATATGAGGGGACTCGGATGAAGACATCTAGTGTGCAGATAGATGGTCCCTCCTGTTTATTCTGCATCCCCATGTAGTTGCACAGGAGGTATAGCTAGGAGAGGAGAGGGAGGCTGGCGTGTGTTCTCTCAATCCTTCACCACAAACCCCGCTGCCAAAGCTGAGGCAGCCACACAGCGAGCTAAGGAAACTTTAAAAACTTAATTAAGGGAGAAAAAGCAAACAAAATAATACACCAGTGGATTTACTTAGTGCTGTAGCCTTGCTGGGAAACCACAGAGTCTGCATTTATATGTTTCTTATGTAAGACATATCTAATTAAAAGAGGAGACGGGACAACAAGCTTTCTTCTAAGTCCATTTAGATACATGTTTATGTTTTGTTTAAATTCCCTGTGGGGTAATATAATGATGAGCCAAAGGCATTAAAAGCAATTCTACTAGGCAGTTGTGGACCTTCAGAAATACTTTTAGTTTTAAGGACTTAGTAATCATCTTATGTTATCCAGTATAAAAACTTATCTCCCCAGGCCTGGCAAGCCCCCATACTGAAGATCAACTTCCCCAAACAGAACTGATCATGTCCTGTACTATTGTAGACTCTTTTCTTTCCTACCTTTGTTTCAAGGAATAATCTGGAGGTTTACTCTTGTTCTTTTCCTTAATGATTTTAAATCTCACTTCAATTTGAAGAAATTTTGTTTACAAAGAACATAAGTCACCCATGTTACACACAGAATATTATGAAAAGCATTGAATTTGAAAATCACAAAATGCCAATTTCTGTTAGCACATGGTTNTGAGTGATGCTTTAGGACTATGGTTCTTACAGGGTATTGTCCACAGCAGCAGCACCAGAGAGGTAGAAAGGCAGCCAAAGGCCCCTTCCTGGCCTAACTGAATCTCCATTTGCATTTATCAAGGAATTCAGGTAATTCATGAGCTCATTAAAGTTGAGAGCCATCAGTTTACAATGAAGTCTTTCTAGAGAGACCATTCTTTCCTCCAGGCTACCTTCTTAAGTTCTTTATAGGTTCTGTGATGAGAGCACCGTGGGAATTGTGTTATGTGTTCAGGAGAGATGGTTTTCACTTAGGTATCTTGAGCAGCCCTTTGTAATCTCGTGGACTTACTGGGAATTTGCTAAGGGAATAAAAGGAGTCACAGTATAAATTTTAACCCCCTTCTTTAATTATATCTGTATTTAGTTTACATTGGTTATCACCTATATATAGACAGACAGAGTGTGTGTTTGCATGTGTGTGTATACATGTCTTCGTGTCTCTGTGCACATGTACATGCAAATGTGTGTGTGTGTTTAGTCTACAGGTTTTCGAGACAGAGTTTCTCTGTGTACCCCTGACTGTCCTGAAACTCACTCTGTAGGTCAGTCTAGCCTCAAACTCAGAGATTCTTTTGTTTCTGCTTCTTGAGTGGCTGGGACAAACACCATGCATCACCATGCCTATTTCTATCACATTTTTTGAGGCAGGGTCTTTCATTGAATCTGGAGCTCGCTGATTGGCTAAAGCAGCTTCCCAGAGGGCTTCAGGCATCTACCTGCCTCTGCCACTCTCTTTCCTGGGTTTAGAGACAGGTGCTGCAGTGCTTGGCTTTTACATGGGTCTGGAGATTTAAACTCAGGTTCTTGCACTTGTATGATGTCTGAGTTAGAATTTTATTGTTGTTAAGAGACGCCATGACCATGGCAACTCTTATAAAGGAAAACATTTAATTGGAGTGGCTCACGTACAGTTTCAGAGGTTCAGTCTATTATCATCATGCCAGGGAGCATGGTGGCTTGTAGGCAGATGTGGTGCTGAACCTGAGAGTGATACATCTTTCAGGCAACAGGAAATGAACTGAGACACTGAGCATAGGAAACTCAAAGCCCACCTCCACAGTGACACACTTCCTCCAACAAAGCCACACCTCCTAATAGTGCCACTCCCTATGGGATTATGGGGCCAACTACTTTCAAACTACCACATATGGCAAGTGCTATACTGAATGAACTGTCTCCCCAGGTCATGGATATTTAAAAAACTAAGTTAATTTTAAATGTACACATTTAAATTGAGTACCTATGAATAAAGTTTTCTTTAACATTATATACTTATATCTAGCAAAATAGAGTAACTATGGAATGTTTATTCCAGCAGAGTTATTAAAAAAGGCTACTATTCAATCCATATCCATAAATGAAGGATGTATCTGTATTCTTCTTGTTATTTCTTGTTTCATTACTGGATGCATATAACATTCTTTTTTTTAAATTCTTTTTACTGCTTAAGAATTTCATACATGCATACATATTTTCATTAAATTCACCCAAATGTCCCTTAATTCCTCACTTTTCCATCTCAACCAGAGAGATGGCTGAGCAGTTAAGAACACTGGCTGCCTTCCAGAGGTCCCAGGTACAGTTCC
The DNA here is from genome assembly GCA_001675575.1 of Neotoma lepida. NCBI lineage: Eukaryota > Metazoa > Chordata > Mammalia > Rodentia > Cricetidae > Neotoma > Neotoma lepida. Next base: position 179,485 of record LZPO01034949.1, read on the forward strand.
TAGCACCCTTAATTTTAGCTGTATCTCCCCATGTTCCTTCTCTTATCCTGCTCTTCCCCCTCAATTGATCCTCCTGGTCCAGCCTTCTCCCCAATTCCTATCTAGTCTTTTTCCCTTCCCTAACAAGATCCATCTGTCCCCCTTGTCCCTTACTCCAGCCCTACCCTCTGTAACTCTATGGATTGTAACTTGGCTATCATTTGACTTCATAGCTAATATCCACACATAAGGAAATACATACCATATTTGCCTTTCTGGGTCTGGGCTACCTCACTCAGCATGATTTTTTCTGTTTCCATCCATTTACCTAAAAATTTCATGATTTCATTTTTTATTTTGTTTTATTTTATTTTATTTTATTTTTTTCAAGACAGGGTTTCTCTGTGTACCCCTGGCTGTCCTGAAACTCGCTTTGTAGACCAGGCTGGCCTCAAACTCAGAGATCTCCCTGCCTCTGCCTCCCAAGTGCTGAGATTAAACCACCACGCTCAGCTGATTTTATTTTTTTAATGGCTGAGAAATACNCCATTGTGTAAATGTTCTACATTTTCTTTATCCATTCTTCTGTTGAGGGACAACTAATTGTTTCTGACTTCTGGCTATTATGAATAGAGCAGCAATGAACATGGTTGAGCAAGTTTCCCTATGGTAGGATGGAGCATCCTTTGGGTACATGCCCAAGAGTGGTATAGCTGTATCTTGAGGTAGATTTATTCCCAGCTTCCCGAGGAACTGACTCACTGATTTCCATAGTGGCTGTGCAAATTTGCACACCCACCAGCAATGGATGAGTGTTCCACTCACTCCACATCCTTGCCAGCATAAGCTATCACTTGCCCATTCTGACAGACGTAAGATGAAATTTCAAAGTGGTTTTGATTTACATTTCAGTGATGGCTAAGGATGTTGAACTTTTTTTTTTGTTTTTGTTTTTTGAGGCAAGGTTTCTCTGTGTAGCCCTAGCCATCCCGAAACTCATCCTGTAGACCAGGCTGGCCTCCAACACACAGAGATCCAACTGCCTCTGCCTCCAAAGTGCTGGGATTAAAGGTTTACACTACCACTGCCAGCTCTGTATCCCATTTTTTTGTTTGTTTGTTTTTTTTGAGACAGGGTTTCTCTGTGTAGCTTTGGCGGCACCTTTCCTGGAACTCACTTGGTAGCCCAGGCTGGCCTCTAACTCACAGAGATCCGCCTGCCTCTGCCTCCCGAGTGCTGGGATTAAAGGCGGGCTCTGTATCCCATTTTTAAATTGGGTTATTTATTTACTTGATGTCTTGGTTTTTATTGCTGTGATGAAACACCATGACTGAAAAGCAAGTTGTCGAGAAAAGAGTTTATTTGGCTTATACTTCCATATCGCTTTCATCATCGAAGGAAGTCAGGACAGGAACTCAAACAGGGCAGGAACCTGAAGGCAGGAGCTGTTGCAGAGAGCATGGAAGGAGGCTGCTTACTGACTTGCTCATCATAGCTTGGTCAGCCTGCATTCTTATTAGAACCCAGGACCACCAGCCTAGGGATAATACCACCCAGCAGGGGCTGGGTACTCCCTACCAATCACTAATTAAAAAAATGTATTACAGCTGGATCTTATGTAGGCATCTTCTCAATTGGAGGTTCCCTCCTTTCAGATGACTCTAGCTTGTGTCAAGTTGACATAAAACTATACAGGACACTTGATATCTATATTTTAGTTCCTTATATATTTTGGATAGTAGTAGTCTATTGGTGTGTAGTTGGTAAAAATCGTTTCCCATTCTGTAGGCTATCATTTTGTCCAAACGATGATGTCCTTTGCTGTGCAGAAGCTTTTCAGTTTCATGAGGTTCATTTATAAATTGTTGATTTTAGTGCCTGTGCTAATGGTGTTCTGTTTGAAAGTCTTCCCCTGTGTCAATGAGGTCAAGGCTATTGCCCACTTTCTCTTCTGATGAAGAGAAGTGTACCCTTTTTGTTATTGTTGTTGTTGAAGTCTTTGATCCATTTGAGGTTGCGTTTTGTGCAAGGTGGTAAGTATGGCTATATCTGGATTCTTCTACATGCTGCCATCCAGTTTGGTCAGCACCATTTGTTTAAGATGCTGTCCCTTTATCCAGTGTATTCCTGGCCTCTTTATAAAAAATCAGGTATCTGTAGGTGTGTGGA